>CM066031.1:851365301-851470674 GCA_033557465.1 Ichthyophis bannanicus | reverse complement strand
GAACTCATAAAGAACATAAGATACCTCCATACTCCTGGGTCAGACCAAAGGTCTATCAAGCCCCAGTATCCTGTTTCCAACAGTGGCCAATCCAGGTCATCAGTACCGTGCAGTTTCCCCAAAACCACAGGCTCCACAATGTGGTTGTATTGGGTCAAGCAATAAATATCGCTTGTGTGTGGTGGGGCTTTAATAATTGTTTTGGAGACCTTTCCTCCAGGAATTTGTCCAAACCTTTTTTAAACCTCTCTACACTAACAGCGTTACTACATCCTCCGGTAGCAAATTCCAGAGTTTGATTACACGTTGAGTTGAAAAAAGATTTTCTCTTATTAGTCTTAAATAGTTTACCCTTAGCTTAGCTTCATTGCATGTCCCCTAGTCTTTCTAGATTCGGCTGTCGGACAATCGATCTACATTTACCCCCGTTCCACTCCATTCATTAATTTATAGACCTCGATCATATCTTTCCCCAGCGGCTCTCTTTTCCAGGTTGAAGAGCCCTAACCTTTTTAGCCTCTCTTCATAGGGTTTATCCTTCCAGCCCTTTGACCATTTTGGTGGCCTCTTCTCTGTACCTTTTCTAATAACGCTAATATCCTTTTTAAGATACGGTGACCAGAATTGCACACAATATTCTGGTCGCACCCAGTGAATGATACCGAGGCATGATACTATCCTTTTTTATATTTTCCATTCCTTTCCTTATGATACCTATCATTCTATTTGCTCTCTTGGCTGCCGCTGCACACTGGGCGGAGGGTTTGTAACATGTTATACCACGATGACGCCTAAATCTTTTTCCTGGATGTGGGTTCCTAATGTGGAACCTTGCATCGTGTAACCAGAGTTTGGGTTGTTTCTTTCCTATGTGCATCACTTTGCACTTGTCCATATTAATTTTCATCTGCTATTTGTATTCCCAGTCTTCCAATTTATCAAGATCCTCTTGCAATTTTCCACAATCCTCATTGGTTTTAACAACTTTAAGTATTTTTGTGTCATCTGCAAATGTGATAACCTCACTTGGTATTCCCTTTTATAGGTCATTTATGAATATGTCAAAAGCAGCAGACCCAGCATAGATCCCTGGCGCTCCACGATTCACCTGGTTCGCTCATTGGGAAAATTGGCCATTTAGCCCTAACCCTCTGCGTTTCTTTTTTACCATTTCCTGATCCACAAGAGTACGCTGACTCCTATCCCATGACTTTTTAGTTTTGCCAAAAGTCGCTGATGAGAGACCTTGTCAAAGGCTTTCGGAAAGTCCAGATATACTATATCAACCGACTCACCTTTGTCTGTTTAGTTCACACCTTCAAAAAAACATAACAGATTAGTAAGACAAGATCCTTCCTTGTCTAAAGCCATGTTGGCTGTCTCCCATTACGCCATGATACTTCATAACAATAAGACACACCTCCACACATTAACCACAATTTAGTACTGGGAACTTTGCACTAAAAACAAGCCTCCAGCGCCGTGAACAACGGGGAGCACAGACCTCAGAACTATCCTCAGATATTCCGTGAATACTCAAAGCCAAGACCTGGCTTCAGCACTCCAATATGATTAAATTACATCAACGGTCTGCATCCAACCCCTTCGTCCGTCAACAGCACCAGAAAGCTGCAGAATATCCAATAAACTGCTGGGGGACCCAAGACTAAAAGTTGCTTTGACAAATATCCACAGCACTTTACAAATCGTATCATTCAACATAACAAATATATCGAACATTAGTGCCGAAATCAAGATTACAACATAATAATGAGCCATCTCATGATAATCAAATTCAACAAAGCCACTATCAAAGGGGCCTAAGCATTTAACCACATGACAGAGCTAGAAAGCCCTTGCACAGAAAAAGAGACACCTCAGCACACGTTACAATCTTCTGCTCAATTTTCCAAGATTGATCATTATGGTATCAACCCCCGACGCCACAATCATACGACCTTCTTAGCGTTGCGCATACGCTGCCTCAGGGGGTTATACTAAAACCACAATAAAACGAGTGCTAAACTTTCCCACTACAACACAATCACACTCCTATATCGGAGTCCGCAAAACCTGAACAACTTACCCAACCGGCGTCCTCCAACCACGGAATCTCCATTCAGCTCAGATAACCGTCGAATCTTTAAACATCCCACAGGCAAGATATACAAAAATCCGGCGTCTGCCGTCACATCCACCTCACCACCGGGAAACTGCCCTACTTGACACCGTTCCACAAGCCGTCAATTAAAAACAAGCCTTCCCATCAATATGTAAAATTCAACCCCCCTGGAGCCACCGTATCGAATCATAAAGATCCACCGCTGCCTTTCCGCTGCTCCGATATATCAAAAATTGCTTCACGAGACAGATCTTTAAAAACCCTTTGCCAACCTACTCAATCCCAAAACACTGCAGATCATCAAACACTATGCACCCAGTCCAAGCAATGACCAACAAGCGGGGCCCTCCCGTCTTTTGCACCACAACCTACTTCGATGTTCCCTCCAGGCGTATAAACAGCGGGCTAATCAGTTTCGCCTACGTACCCGATGCGGCAGGTGCAAAAATGGCCATACACCACATAATCAGATTTGCAGGAAGTAAAAGGACCGTAAAAGAAATTCCTTCCCATTATAAACACATCGATCAGTCTCCCAACAGACAGCACAAGCAGGTACATTCACCACAACATACGATCTCAGACCTAGGTGGGGCGTGAGGTCCGCTACCTTTGCACCAGGTAGGCATGTTCCCCAGCACTCCTCCTGTCCAGCGGCAGACGAGCCACCCAGCTATCTACATGTCTACATGCGCAAATCATCAACCGACTATAATGGCTGTCCTAACCGTTTCACTCATGGGCATGGCCCTGGAGAAACTTCCTCCTGAGAGAGGTTTTTACATCACCTGGGATGACAGGTTCCTAGCTACAGGATCCCTTCCTGTCACACCCAATGATCTCCTCCCCGGTCCAATGACCTCTCTTCCTCCATGGCAACAGGGATGCTGCCAGACTGGCACACCGTTACTTTTTACCTGTCCTTTCTGGTTCTTCCTTCTGGTTTTCATGTTTTTAATTGTTCAATGATTAGTTTTTTGGGTATTGTTATTGATATTATCCCTGTACCGAGTTTGTAGTATAATGTTCCCTGTACCTCTTTTGTTGTAATATGTTTCATGTAACTCTTGTTCTTTTTAGATGCAAACTACCTTGATACCACTGAAAGGAGGCATATAAGAGATGGTGTAAATAAATAAATACTATCCTTTTTTATTCCCATTTACTGTTTTTACTCTTTGTCTCATTTATTTATATGTTTTAACCTACTTGTTTTCTATTTCATGGTTCGCTTTTTGACTCCAGTTTTAGGACTCATTGATTAGTATTTATTATGTAGAGTTTACTATGTACTTGTCCTTTATTAATGCTTCAATCAGGTGTTTGTAGGTTTCCATGTTATAAACTATCATCGTTTTTTGTGTTGTTCTCTTTTAGGTTACCCCCTGATGAAAGCTTTCGCTGAAACATGGTCACGTACAGATTGTTTTAATAAGGACCCTTTTATTTTCTCGTCCTTTGTGTGTTTCTTGAGTCTCAGTGGAGATAGGATTTGTGCTTTTTGTGGACGTAACGAGCGACTTGTACAGTGCACATTAGTACCCTCCTCCTTTCTCCGTGCTGATAATTCCGCTCTGTATGCAACCCCAGCATCCTTCTGACTTTGGCCACTGCCTTGTCCAACTGTTTCACCACCATGGAATCCTCAGAAAACACTCATTCCAAGGTCTTTCCCTCCTGGTCCGTGCACCACCAATCCTCTTGCCCCCTGTCGCATACAATTCCCTTGGCTTTTTGCATTTCCAGTGCACTCATTCTGCACTTCTTTCTTTGCCTAAATCTTAACTGCCAAGCATTTGACCAGTCTTCCAGCTTTTATAGCATCGTTCCTCATGTTATCTACGCCTTCCGGTACTCAAGATAACTCAGGTACTAGCTTTACGACAGGCATATTTCATCATTGTACTGCTAGCCTAAGAGTGGCAGCCTTGGCCAGTGCTGCCCTAACCAGCACCACTGCTCATTGTATGCCAACATGCAAACATTTGTTTAATCAATGTCTACTGATGTTACTTCTGCAGCCTAACTAACCATTAAGAGGCTTGCCACAGAGAGAAGAGACAATGACCCCAGACAAAGACCTGAAGGAGGCTGGGAAAGAGATGACCATCAGCGTATGCCTTGCTGAGACCTTCCAGACTTACACACTTATAGAAATGGAAGCTGTAGTTCACCTTGGCCTTTGCCCGAACCTTCAACATTATCTCCATGAAATATAGAATGGCTATAGGAGTCAGTGGTGGTTAAAACACTCCTGGGCGCCTAGCCAACAAAGACTTTGAGGATCCCTGTATGCAGAGGACTTGTAATGTTGCGTTTTTATGGCGTGCAAATAAAGACATCAAAACTAAAAGTCCCTGCATGCAATTAACCCCAGGACCTGGATCACACCTGTCCAACTAATCTGGATTCAGTTGGCAACCCTAATACATGCATGGAAAAGTAGGAATGCCTTATAAAATTCCCCCCAAGGTGTGCATATAACTATCTTTTTTGTGCATTAGCTAGCAGGCTTCCACAAACAGAAGCCACATGATTAGCAGAGGCGTAGTGTGATCAACAAAATTAAGTGCTCTTGTCATCCGTTTTGCATTCCAGTGAAACTGCTTATATGAGAGTCAGCCTTTGTTTTTCTGCTGGTCCAGTCTAGTACTAATAAGCCGGCCTGCCGCCTGATACAGGTACAACACAACAAGCTTGAATGGGTTCAAACACAAAAAGCAAATAAACCGCAGCAGGAACCCAAGCACCCTTCCTCTTCCTCGCGTCACAATTTTCGTTCCTGTGCATGATCCTGTACCTGTTGCACTCTCCTTCACTCTGCAAATCGAGATTACTAGGTCTTCTAAGCTTATTTCTTCTTCCTCTAACTCCTCTCGGAGACTCTATACTATTTTTCGTTCTCTTACAGCATACTCACTCTTCTTTTCCTCCCCTTTCCCCCTCCTCCTCGGCCTCCCCCTGATCCCTCCTCCCTTGCTTCCTTCTTTGCTTCTAAAGTAAAGACCCTCCGTCAGTCCCCCTTTCCCCTTCCTGTCCTCCCCCTGGGCTTTCCCCTGTTGCAGGGCCTTTTCTGCTCGTGCTCCACTTGGTCTCCGTGGTGGTATCCTCTTTATGTATGGGGGTCCCCCACTCCTACCTTTATCCCACTCTTGGTCGCATTCGAGTTGTTTCCTTCCCCAGCTGGCCTTCAATCTACTTTCCTTTCAATCCCGCACGACCACATGTCCTGCTGAGCCTATTCCCTTCCACTGGCTTCTGGAATCTTCTCTGTCTCTTTCCCCCTATATTTCTCTCTCTCTTTAATGCTAGCTTATCTTCTGGTTTCTTTCCATGAGCAGGCTTGGAAACACGCTTTAATTTGGTTCTTCCTATTCTGAATGTGTCGGCGGGCGCCCGTCGTGACCCCACAGCTCTTTCAAACTGGCGTCCTGTTTCTAATCTCCCTTTTCTTTCTACATTTCTTGCAAAACTTGTCTTCCTTCAGCTATCTGCTCACCCTGGAAATCGTGCTCTTGTTCTTCGACCCTCGGCAGTCTGGTTTTCGGCCTGGTCACAGTACTGCATCTATCCTTCTTTTCCCTTCTTAATGAGGTGCATGCTGCTCACGATCACGGTCTTTTTACTCTTGCTGTTTCTCTTGATCTTTCTGGCAGCTTTCGATCTGGTGGATCACATCACCCTTCTCACTCGTCTTCAAAATGCTGGTCTCTCTGGGACTGTCCCTTCACTGGTTTCGTTCGTTTTTCTTTCTTGCGCCGTTCGTTCTCAGTTGTTGCTGGGTCCGCTTCTTTCACCCTCCACTCCTCTTACTTGTGGTGTGGCTCACAGGGGCTGCTGTCCTTGCCCCTCTCCTTTTTCAATGTCTTCTTGGCTCCCCTTGCACTTGTGGTTCAGCAGTTTGGTATTTTCCGCATACTATTACGCGGCTGATATCATTCTGCTGCACCACACTGTGAGGGTGGGGGGTCGACGATATCCCTGATATTCTCTCGGGCTCTTAATCTCTGTCTTTCTGCTGTCGCTTCTTGGTTCACTTCTAGCTTTGTCTTCAGGTTAATCCCACTAAACTCATTTGCCAGTTGGTTTACCCTTGGAAGCCCTTCCCCCACCTGCGCTCCCTTCCCTTCTCTTCCCAGCCCATTCCTCTCGTCTCATCCCGTAAGTATCTTGGTGTTATTCTTGTTCCCTCTCTTTCTGTTTAAAGAACACATCACTTCCATAGTTCAACGTTCTTTTCTATCCCTCACACAACTTCGTCCTGTGCGGCCTTTCTTCTCAACCCTCTGCTTTTGCTACTCTTCTTCTCTCCTTTGCAATTTCCCGTCTCGACTTACTGGTATGTTTCTCTTGCTGGTCTACCCCAATCTCAACTCTCCCGTCTACAACGTATTCAGAATGCCAGCCTTGTCCTCTCCTTTCCGGTGCTTCGTCGCTATGACCATGTCACTCTCCCTTACGTCTGCATCATCACTGGTTACCGGTTTCTTTTCGTATGACAATATAAGGTCTCTCACTTTGTGCACAGGGTGACTCACACGGGTACCCCTCGCTATCTTGCAGATCTTCTCAATATTTCGTACTTCCCATCGTCTGCCCTCCGTTCTATCCCACGGTAATCGGTTGGCCCTTTCCTTCTCCTTCTCCCAGCTCACTTGGAGTCTACACGCTCTTCGGCTTTTTACGTCTTGGGTCCTAGCTTTTTTCTGGAATTCCACTTCCCCCCCTCTCCGTGCCGAGCAATCATATCAAGCCTTCAAACGACAGCTTACACCCCACTTGTTTTGGTTTGGCGTTTGACCTCCCTCCTCCTCGTCCGTGTCCTCCCCTCCCCCTCCTCTTGTTGATGTTTCTTCTTCTTAACTTTGCTGTTTCCTGTTATCTGTCTTTGCTGCTGTCCTTTTTAAAGATTTTATACTGGCGTTCTTTTTAACTTTTCTTGACAGCCCTATGTTGGTAACTGTTTTTTAATTTTTTGTTTGTAAACCTGCCCAGACGCCATTGGTATGGGGCGGTATAGAAAGCATTTTTGAAATAAACTAAACAAATAAGAATGTAAACACCCAACAGTCCGTCCCACACTAAGAGGAAAGGCATATTCGAAAGGGGAAAAAAAGAAACCTGTTATGTCGTAGAGCCTCAGTCATTCCGGGGGAGTGGGTATGCACTTGTACAATTAGATGCGCGGCACACCCACACAAACACCCCGTCATATCAATCATAGGCCCACAGTTAGGCGTTTATAAGGGTGTTTTGAATGCATGTTAAAATATTTACCTTAACTGAAATGAAAAAGGCCCAGCAAGAAAACCCAGCCCGTCAAACCACACAAACGCTCAACGAGGGTAAGTTTTGCCTTTCTGCAGTCCATTCGACTTGAGTTTTCGCCAACATCTCTCAGGCAGACTGGCTTCAGGAACCAAAAGGCAGAAGAGAAAACACAAGGCACCCACAATTCCTCCATATTGGAATTAAAAAAGCCTCACAAACAATTTAGAGACTTAAAATAAGGAACTCAGAACCGTCATACAGGTGGCCAGATTGCCAACCGACTGGTCACTACTGAAGGGGGGGGTGTTCCAAAAAGGATTGCTCCTTTCATAGCTTCTTTGGTAGCAGAGAGCACACTGAACAATTTTTTGTGTAACAATCTTCTGTTTGTCGATTTTTTTTAAGGTCGGGAACTGTTTGCGTGCTGCTAATTTTGGGGTGTTTATTATTCTTTGTTGCTCTATAAAATTTGCTCTGCCCTCTGTTATTTATGATATCTAACAATACCAGAAGTAGCAAATATTCTTTGAAACTAACTAGTAGCCAATTTAGATCTGATTTTTAAAACGATTTTTACAGTCACCGACCAATAAGCTATGGATTTGTTACCAAGAATGTGGTCAAGGCTAGTACTATAACTGAGTTTTAAAAGGTTTGGTAAAGTCTCTGGATGACAGGTCTAGAAACAATTTTTAACCAAACAGATGTGGGGTGTTGCCACTTCCTGCTTTTGGGAGTTAGCAATAGGGAATGGAATTTCCTATTAGAATTTTCTGGATTCTTCCAAATAACTTAGAAAGGCCACTGTCATAGATAGGATATTGGACCTAATAGACTTCTCTTCAATCCTGCATGGTTCCTCTTATGTTTATACCGGATGGACTAATTGGTCACTGTCATCTCTGTGTTAATGTGAGGTTAATTTGCTAAGTGGCGCTAGCACATTAATGTGTATTAAATCCTGTTAACTCATGTTAAATTCCTTAACACGCAAGTGGAGGGGTAATTTTATAACCAGGTACCTAGTTTTAGGCACCCAGAATGCACCTATCTTGAGCCTGTTTTATAAAAAAAAGTAGGCACCTGCTTTTCTTTCTAAAATAGGGGAATAAGTGTCCAAATCACATGCCTAGATTTCAAAAGAATGTGTGTAAGTTATAGTATTTTATGACACTTGTGCATAAATTTGCATTCTTCCTAAGTTTTGCTCATGTGCACACCCACAGTGAAAGTACCTGTGATTGGTCTTACATGCATACCTACAGAAAAGTGCCCACCAATTTACGCACACAAGTGCCCATTCACGCAGGGCCGGCCCGTCCATTGAGCAAGAATGTTTTTTTGCACAGGGCCCCGCGTTTCAGGGGGCCCCGCGCAAAGAACATTCTGCTTTTTTTTTTTTAAATTACAGTTTTTAAAAAAAAACCTGTCTCTGGCTGCTGCCGCTGCCGCGGCCGTTGCAGCAGCGGCCGAATGGAGTGTCCCGCGGGGCCCCCTCTCCTCGTTGAGCCCGCTGCACGGGCTTTCAGATTCGCGACGGGAGAGTGCTCCCTCGCGGTCTCTGTAAAGCCCGCAGGGGCTAATGGGAAATTTCCCATCCAGCTCCTCGCGTCTAAAGGGGCAGATGGGAAATTTCCCATTAGCCCCTGCGGGCTTTACAGAGACGCGATGGAGCACTCTCCCTTCGCGAATCTGAAAGCCCTTGCAGAGGGCTCAACGAGGAGAGGGGCCCCGCGGGACAATCCATTCTGCCGCTGCTGCGACGGACGCGGCAGTGGCAGCAGCTAGAGCCAGGTGTTTTTTTTTTTTAAATTTGCCGGAAGGGAAGAGGAGGGGGGGGGGTTAAGACTGGTAATGGGCAGGGGGGCTGATGGAGGCTGTCTGGAAATGTGCTGGGGGGGGGGTTAGGACTGGAAATGTGCTGGGGGGGGTTAGGACTGGAAATGTGCTGGGTGGGGGGGGGGGTTAGGACTGGAAATGGGCTAGGGGGGGGTTTAGGACTGCAAATGGACTGGGGCTGATGTAGGAAGAATGGAAATGGGGTGAGGGGGGGTTAGGACTGGAAATGGGCTGGGGGGGGGTTAGGACTGGAAATGTGCTTGGGGGGTTAGGACTGGAAATGTGCTAGGGGGTGTTAGGACTGGAAATGTGCTAGGGGGGGGTTAGGACTGGAAATGTGCTGGGGGGGGGTTAGGACTGGAAATGTGCTGGGTGGGGGGGTGGGTTAGGACTGGAAATGGACTAGGGGGGGTTAAGACTGCTAATGGGCTGGGGCTGATGGAGGCTGAATGGAAATGGGGTGGGGGGGGGTTAGGACTGGAAATGGGCTGGGGGGGGTTAGGACTGGCAATGGGCTAGGGGGGTTAAGACTGGTAATGGGCTGGGGGTTGATGGAGACTGACTGGAAATGGGGTGATGGGGGGTTAGGACTGGAAATGGGCTGGGGGGTGGTTAAGACTGGTAATGGGCTGTGGGCTGATGGGGGCTGTCTGGAAATAGGGTGATGGGGGTTAGGATTGCTAATGGGCTATGGGGGGGTTAGGACTGCTAATGGGCTATGGGGGCACTAGGACAGGAAATGGGCTGATGGGGAGGGGTTAGGACTTGAGGTGGGCTGATGTGGTTAGGACTGGTAATGGGCTGTGGGCTGATGGGGGGGTTAGGACTGGCAATGGGCTATGGGGGCTGACTGGAAATGGGCTGATGGGGTTAAGACTGGAAGTGGGCTGATGGGGGGGTTAGGACTGGTAATGGGTTAGAGGGGGGGCTTAAACTGAAATGGTTGATGGGTGGCTAGGCCTGGTAATGGGTGGGGGGATGGCTATGACTGGAAATGGACTGAGTGGACGGGAGGCTTGACCTGCAAATAGCTGATGGGGAGGGAGCTTGGAATGGAAATGGGCTGTGAGGGAAGGGAGCTAGGACTGAAAATGGGCTGATGGAGCAGCTAGGATAGGACTGGAAATGGGCTGTTGGGGGGAGCTAAGATTGGAAATGGGCTGTGGTGGGGGCTTGAATTGAAATGGACTCATGGAGGGGCTAGAACTGGAAGTAGGCTCATGGGGGGGCTTGGACTGGAATTGGGCTGAGTGGAGGGGAGCTAGGATTTGACATGGGCTGATGGTGGGGCTAGGAAATGACTAGAAATGGGCTGATGGGGGGCTAGGATTGGAAATGAGCTGATGAAGGGACTCAGTCTGAAAAGGGATGGGGGTGCTAGGACTTGGAAATGGGTTGCTGGGGGCTAGGACTGGACATGGGCTGATGCAGGGACTAGAAGGGAATGGATGCTGGGTGAGACTGGAACTAGAAGGGAGCTGATGTTGGGGGAGGATTAGAATGGGATGGGGCTGGGAGAGTAAAATGGAGAGGGGAAAAATATTTTGTGTGGGAGGGATGAAAAATCTACAATTGGCCGGGTATTGGGAGAGTAAGTGGGGATTGAGGATGGAGGGGTAAAATTTGTGTGGATGAAATAAGAATGAGGAAAGAGCAAAAGGAGAAAGATTAGTATGTTAAAGCAGATGTAGAGAGAGAGGATGGAAAGAAAACTAGAAGAGAGAAGAAAGGACAAATGGACAGCAGACGATGGAGAGTTAGCAGAAAACATGAAGAAACCAGAAGAAAGTGGCTGGAGCAATTGCAACTGAAAAAAAATGCACAAAAGGTAGAAAGATATCTCTTTATTTTGAATTTATTAACCTGAATATGAAAGCTCTGGGAAATGTGCATCATTAACGTCTGCGCTTTGTTTGGTACAAGAGGAAATTGATTTATAGTTTTATTTCTACAGTGTTGTTGTACATTCCAAGTTTGGCTTTTGGGGTTCCCAGTTTAATTATTGCCTTCCTGTTTCTAAATTGCGATTCCTTGTTTGGTGATGGTCTATGTTCTGCATGTGTAACTGAGCTGAGGTATTCTGTTTATGTTTTCCTATTAGACATTGCACTTGTTCTCTTTCCCCAGTAGGTCATGTATTGTTCTCTGAAATGTATTGGTTTAATATTTGCAGTGTTTCCTTTTGATAGGTAGGGTCTGGTGCCTTGTGAGTCCTGGTAATGCTGTCAGGATACAGCGGGTTTGCTATGGGTTCTAAATGGGCAGCGTTTGTAGTAGTTCCTAATGTGCCTGGCGGTTGGCACTGGATTATAGTAATGTAGAAATCTTTTAGTCTTTCTTTATCCATACACTCATTAAGAGACATGTTTACTAAAAGTTAGTGAATGGTAACATTATGGAAATATTTATGCAAATAAGACCACTTATGCAAATGAGGCCCCGCACCGAGTCTCCGCACATGGCCCCGCACCCCCCTTGGGCCGCCCCTGCATTCACGCATGTACAGTCAGTCCTTGAAACAGGTGATTTACATGCATATCTTTACACAGCTCCTTATAAAATTATCCCCTTAATGCATTACTACCCATTATCAACGATAATGCTATTATTTGTTAGTTCAAGCTTTTGTGAACAAATATTAAAATTTGTAGATTAAAATGGAAATGTATAATGCTGAAGAAATGTTTGTAAACCGCAAGTAAAATAATGAGAATTACAAGTTCTTACCATCATACCCTTATTTAAGTGAAATCAGCTTTTTCCTATGAATTGAAAGGGTTCAAATGAAATAACCGTGTGTGTTTATTTTAAATCAATAGTATGCAAAGTAAGAACAATAAGACTAATTCAAAATCAGTGTGTGAAATAGTAACTGAACCTCTAGTTTTCTTAACACAATTAATTGGCTAATTAAAATCAGGTTCTTAAATAAATGGATAATAAGTAGAACACCCTGCAGAGTAAAGCTGCCTGAGTTTGCGCATTCTGAGTTATTTTAAATTTAACTAATTTTTTTCATGTTGCTCAAAATAGAGTAAGCATCTCCCTATTCCCAGAGGTCTTGCTAACTCACAGTAAAATAGCATAATTTTGCTGTTTTTCCTAATTTGCATTTCCTCATTACCATGGTGTTAGTAAATCCTGCGTTAAATTTATTTTGGTATCACAAGACTACCACTAGGGGCATGAGGTCACCATTTTTGAAGAGGGAGCCTCAGGGACAAGAGCAATAGGGGATCGTCCTTGTCCTCATTAGACCCAAGGATATGCATGAGGGGGGGGGGGGCTGGAGGGGAGGTTGGACAAGTGCCAAGAGACCCACGTTTTTTTTATAAAAGGATTGGGGGAGGCTGAGGGTGATCTGGCAGGACCTGCAATTTTTTAAAAAGAAGTCAGGATGTGGGTGGTTAGTTTTCAGAATTCAGAGGCCCCTTTAAAAGCATCCCTGGGAGCACTGCATCACAAATTAGCGGGCCGAAGCTACTGAAAGAAAGTTAGCAATACATCTTGAGGTGTTGTTAACTTTCAATGAACAATGCAGCTTGCAAAGTTTAATGCAAGCTGTGTTATTCATTTTATTTAATGTTTGCTGAGGTGAAAATGTTTTCATTAAGCTGTATTATGTGCAAATAATACACATTATGAGGGAGGTTGATACGTCTCTGGTCTGAATGATCTCTCTGCAGTTTTGTTTTACTGTATTTGGTGCCAAATAAAACAAAACTGCAGAGAGATCATTCGGACATCTGTACGAAACCAAGGGTCAGCTGGACTGCGGGCCAGACAGTTCCCGAGAGACACCTTCCTCTGTCCAGAAGGGGAACCACTCAAGGAGGACATATCACTTCCCAATAAAAGAAACATCACAGAGAGGACCCACACTTCCCAACAAAATCTCACCTTATGCAGAACAAATTCTTACCTTATGCAGGACAACATGCTCGTACATGGTAATAACTATCTCACAGATTTTTCTTCCAAAAGGATCTTTTTATTATTCCCTATCTTACAGAAACAGAAACTAAGAACAAAGGAAAACAGTCCAGTGGAATTACAGATCTTGCCACCTCTAGCAGCAAGCAAATAGGGCCATTCTGACTTATCTTGGGGGTATGTTTACTAAACTATCTTAATGTCCTGCGCTAGTTGCAGCGTTACTGTGATGAATGCCATATAAGGTAGTGGGCGTTCTGGTCTTAAGGTAGCAATGGCAGGTTATCGCGCGATAGAGGGCGCCTATCCATTATCGCGCGATAGAGGGAGCCGTGGCACGTTATTGCGTGTTAACCTTAACTTCGCGCGCTGACATGCAATCACAGCAACAGAGGTGTAGCACACTGGTTAATGCAATGACTGCTGAGACAGGGGTCATGAGTTTGATCCCTCCATGGGCTCAATTAATAAGGGTGCCCAAGGCAATTCTTTTTCCTGCTTGTAACAATCAGACACATTCCAACAATCTGTGCTGCCAGCTAAAAATACCCGCACCCCAGTGCTGTAACCTAATGCACCTTTTAGGGCACACCAGAAGGCACATCATAAACCACCATGTCTGCCAAGGCGGGTCATAATGTGCCCCAGAGGGCGGCATGAAAGGTTGGCAACCCCCAAGGCATCATATAAGGCGCCCCATAAGCTGTCAGAATCTATGGTGCAGCTAAAGATGCCCCAATGATTTATAGGTGACTCAAGAAATGGTGCCCAAGGGCAGTAAGGTGTCCCAAGTTGACAAGCAAGAAAGGTATGGCCCAAACACAGATGTAACCCTAACACTGCACAGAGCACCAAGGAAAGGCAATACACAAGTGATGGAAGGAAGTAGATCAGATCTGATGGACCAGACAAATCTGCGTCCAACCCATGTGGCATATCGGGGGCAGCTGTACCGATGCACAGGGTGATGGTAATGTACCATGCAACAATGACAGTGTGTGGCAGAGGATGGGAAGACGTGTCCAGCAGAGGAGGTAGAGGTGGCAGGATAGGTGCAATGATAGGAGGACAGAGGAGTAGCAGTGCCATGCAGAGCAGACACAGGAGAGGCAAGCAGGTAGAGCCGCAATGCAGAAACATGTACCAGTGCAGGACATGGGGTAGCAGCCTGCACATCAGGGCAGGACTCTACACAGCTGGTAGACACACATAGATGGACAGAAGTATGTTTGGCAACTGTGACAAGGGTATAATGTGCCAACAGCACAGATCTGCACAGATATGACTGTTACAAGAATGAAATGTAGCTGTGTAGGACAGGCATACAAATGAGAGAGAACAGAGAGGAATCAAACCCATGACCATCAGCACAATGTCAATGCACAAACCGTTAGGCTATACCACCAATATGTGTTCATTAGCAAAGGCTGCATACAAGAACACTGCAGGGCATCACACAAAAAAGCCTGCTGTCTGCCAGGATAGGGCAACCCCCAACAGTAACCATGATGGAATGCACATGCAGAACTGGTGTGTACAGCTCAGATCACAGTCTGTAATTGGGATGAGAGCCACATATTACTACATGCACACACACAATGAAATGTTATGCAGTGGATACAGCATGCAAAAGAGGAAAGAACCTAAACCCAAAGGGCGGCAGGGGATGCTCTGTGGAGCAGGGCAAAATAGGGAACAGAACAGAAAAGGAGCATGTGAGAATTGAACCTGCAAACAGGTGTGGCCCAGACCAGGTGAACAACAGCAATGCCAATCCCCCAAGTGGACTGCCTACATGGACTGTACAAAGAAAGAGACATATGTAACAGCTAATATATGATGGATAGGCAGCACAGAGGGCACACTGTGGTGTACAGTGAAGAGATGGAAGGGTGTGTGGAGAGGTGACGAACCTGCAGGCAACTCATGGTCAGGTTAGCACAACCCCCCCCCCCCCCAAAAAAAACAATGTGGGAATCAAACCTGCAGCCTATGGTATTCCAACACATGTCCATAACCACTATCCCAAACAACCACTGCAAGCACAATGCAAAGATATTACCTCAAAGGGAATGTGTGTATGGGAACCCGTAACACCCAGTGATGTGGCAGATGGCTGGCAGATAGACAGCTAACACCGTACAAGGATGTGAGCACAGGTGGGCCATGTATCTGACCAGGAAATCACTAAATACGTGTGTTAGTGTGGTCAAGCAGCAGCAGAGACAAATGTACATCAAACACATATTTTTATTTTGGTTAACCATGAGACATAGCGTAGATACCGCCTTACATAATATCAAGATGTATGGATAACAGAGAAAAAAGTGAAAACACATTTGGCAGGGCAGCAACCCTCATGTCACAGAAAAGTCACTGGGCCGTCTACAGATGATGGGCAGGAGAGATAATGTGCATCAGGTGCATGGTGTGCACTATGCATTAGCCCCCCACCCCCCACATGCTGCTGCATGCCCCAAATGCCATAGTCACATATGTGTGTATTTAGACAGTAGGCGGTGCATGATGAGGGCCCAACACATATCAGTCATGATTTGTCCCCAAAAACATATCTGTCCGCAAATACAGGAGGCACCAAAATGAAACAGCATACGTTGTTATAAGTAAGCAAGTGTAAACACAGATATTGAAATATATGTTACAGCTGTCACATAATGCCTGATATAGGAATCAAAGCGGCACCAATGTAACCCAAAACAATCGCCAAATGCAAAATGAGGATATGGTAACAGGTACAAGAGGCACATGAACACAGAGAATTCAAATAAAACGAACCTCAGACACATGCAGAGATAGCACTATGCAGAAGGTCCCCTGCAATGGGTGGTGTGGATACAGTGTCTTTACACATATATCACGGTACATGGAATGCAAAAATGAAGAAAGAAAATGGACACCCACACTGACACAATCCAAATATAACGGGGCAATGTGAGTGCTGGAACCTCAGGAGATAAATAGGACTGTGCAGACATGCAATGCTAGGTTTGTAAATAAATGTAGAGCGACACATCTGTAGAGTAAACAAACATAATAACCTGTATATAGAGACTGAAAGAAAGGTCAAACATGTTCCAGTAACCCACACAGAAGCCATATTGTCACATGCTGTGTTGTAGCAACATATTCAGTCACATGCACATGCACCGTGTACGTTGAAACATGATACATTGATGCCACACATGCACTGTAACACCAAGATGGTGTGGTGGAAAATACTGTGTCATGTCAAAGGAGAGGGTAGGCCGACATGGACAAGAGGACCTCTCCAATGTGCTCCCTGTGCCACACGCATGGCTGTATGCTCCTGCTGAACTAAACAGATTTATTTATTTTATTTATTTAATGAAACGTCACACAGGCAAACATAACATGATCACAACACAGAACACACTGCATGTTGTGGACATTTGGAAATGGAACCGCAGACAAGGGTGTTACATGGATATGGTCATGCCCATGCCCATGTCACACAGGCGTTGCACAGCTACACCCCATGTGCATCAGCGTTGGTGTACAGAGACTCAACAGGAAAGGTCCATGAAACAAACAGCAAATCACTAACATGTAAAGGCTGATGTCATTCCCAAAAGACCCAAGGTGCAACCTACCATGTGTCTGCAGCAAGTGTCTGCTCGGGATCCTCTGAGGCTGGCAAAGGCCACAACACATCACAGTGAAGGGAGAAGATGTCATCGAAATGTGCAGAATTACCAGTCCCCATGTCCAGCCACTGTTGATGCATGTCCAAATTATGGCGATATCTGTGATACATAAATGCTGTTGCACAGTGGTCTGTCAGCACACAACACACAACACATGCCCACAATGTTCACAAGGTCAACAGCAGTAAGGTAGAGATAGCACAGTCACCACCGCTCCACAGGTGTACAGACCTCTCACACCACATGATAATGCAAAATGCCTGCAGACTGTATCATCACACAGCCAACCCAAAAACACATACACACACAGTATGCTAAGGCGATCGTGCCACCAGTAGCATATGGCCTGTATGTGCACAATTGGAGATTAGTGGCGATAAAGGCTTGTCAAATGCAATGATACACTGCTGTTGGCTGATGCTATAATGTCAGGGAAGGGGGTATGTGCAGCCCACCACCAGACCACCTAGGACCTGCACACACACGCAGCTCTGTTGGATGTGCCCCAGAGACAGTGCTGGAGACGACAAGCTGGCCAGGCACACATGTGGATATGTGTGCCAACAGCAACATATGGGGTTTGGGGGGCAGGGCAAAGAGGTGAACAACAACATATGTGTACTGTGAAAGATCACCTCAGACATGTGCTCTCCCTGATTGTCCTCACAGACAAATTACCTGTAAGTTCACTTACCCCAGACTACTGCATGTTGAATGACGTACAGTCAGCTGGCACTGCACCACAGCACTAGGAGGGTCACCAAGGATGTCCTGTCGATTGAGAAACACAAGAGAAACATACATATGTCATGTTGGAGCTGTGCAACACACACAGCACCTTCATATCCTCAGCTCTCATACCCCCCAAGATCTTTTAGAGACTGGCTGTTCTCCATCACACTGTACCAATTCACTTCATGCTAAAGTTCTCACTGAAGTGTGTGTGGTAAAATACAAGGGCCCATACTCTGTCCGTCCCCTTCCTGACCTCTCTGCTGCCTCCAAAACTGTTGAACACAACCGTCTCCTCGCTACCGTGTTCCTGTTCGTCTCTAAGGCCTCTGTACTATCCTGCGCACCCCATATCTCTCCCACTGCCCCTTAAGTGTGTGTTCTGGTGGTTCCATGTCCTCTGCTACCCTGCTGCCAGTTCCTGTACCACAGGGATATATCCAGGGGCTTCTTCCATTCCCTCTCTTGATATCCAGTTCCTTGGTGTGGCTATCTCATCCTTTGACTTACATTACCAGCTGTGTGCTGATGAGTTGCAAATATATCTCTCCACGCCTGAGCTATGTCTGCCAAACCCCACCCTGATATCTGCTTGCCACCTGACATTGCTGGCTGCATGTCACCCCACTGTGTGAAATTGACAATGGCAAAGAACGGATATCCCATATTTCCACCTAAACCCTACCCTCCCATTACAACGTCTATGGGTGGGTGGGCACACCTTCCTTTCTCCAGAGTCCTCAATGTAGGGGTTGTCTTGGACTCCACTTTCCTCCTCTCCACATATACCCAGCTTGTAGCTGAGGCTTGCAGTTTCCTTCTAGATGACATCAGCTATATTTCCCCAGTCTCCCCTGAACACACAACTAAAACGCCAACCCACCCCTTAATCAGCTCCCGGCTTGCCTACTGTAATCTACATCTTGCTGATATGCCTTTGAATCATCTGTGTCTGCCTGGAAATATGCAACACTGCACTGCATGGCCAATCTACCACCAGACGCATAATGGCAATAATACTTTCCCTGTCATGACACCTCACAGGCTCCCTATCTGTCTCCGCATCCATTTCAAGGCTCGCCTGCTGACCTACACATGCAGTCACAATGTGGTTTTGCAGTACCTTTTTTTGATGATCCCAAATACCACTAATACAACTACTACTGAGCATGTATATAGTGCTACCTGTCATATGTAGCGCTATACAAAAAACAAGTAACACACAGTCCCTGCTCAGCAGAGCATACAATCCAATCAATCACCTCATATTACAAAATGTGAACCACACACGTCTAGGCAACTGGTCCCATCTATGGCCCGCACACCTACTGCTGACCCCAGACTACACACCTTTCACCTTGCTGCACCCAAAGGCTGGAACTAACTACCTGTGGCTGTACATCATCACCTTTCCCAATCAGCTAGAAATCATGTGTGACAGCTTACCACCTCCCCTAAGCCTACTAATTCTGATACACATAATCCACCTCCACCCGCTGTGGTGCCCTGCTCACATCTTCTGTGTTTGAGTCATGACTAGATTGTAAGCTCTGATGGCCAGGCATTGTCTTTCATATGTCAGTGCAGTGTTGCGTCTTACTGCTATTGCAATACAAATGTTCACTAGTAGTAGTAGTACTACATACATATCTAAAGAAATGTATGTTCTAACATATGCAGTACTTACATGAGAAGACCTCCTCAATCACCCGCCGCCTGACTGCTGTGCCTTCACGTGTGTCACCACGGCCACGTACAGGAGGGCACGTAAGATCATCTTCCAGATCCTCATTAATTTGGACATGGAGATCGTGCCTGAGAGCAATGTTGTGCAGGATGCAACAGGCTATAATGATCTCTGCCACAATCTGGGCTGTGTATTGTAAGGCCCTGCCGGTCCTATCCAGACACCTGAAATGACTTTTCAAAACACCAAAGGTACACTCTATGATGGAGCAGCTGGAGGCATGGGCCTCATTGTACCTCATCTCTGCACGTGTCCATGGTTGACGCACAGGGGTCAGCAACCAGGGGCGACACTCATATCCTGCATCACCTGCAGAAAGAAATGTGGAACGTTAAAGCAGGAGCTGATGTCCACACACATGGCGAAAAGCATGTAAGTGCAAACCAAAAGCACAAACAATTCTGACACAAACATATGACATCACATAATGGGACACCACAACTATGCAACAGCGTTTGAAGGTCTGACACACAAAACAAGGGGTAGGTGTAAGGATTGCAATCAACATAATATGTAACCATGACACAAATGCTAGCATGCATCCTACCATCAACACACAGCACCGTAGCAAGGAAGAGTTGGAGGGCACTCCCCCCCCCGCAACGTTAGATCACACACAGACAGATGAGAGACAAACACGACTAGGAAGACACTCCAAAGACAGACATGTGCAGAGACGGTTAGTCAGAGGATCACCATGTGCATGTCAGAGATGTGAAATACCCACCCAGCAGTATACAATCCTCATACTGTCCTGCCTCAAGTTGTCTGAATAGTGCCGAGTGATGCAGGATATAGGAGTCATGGGTGAACCCTGAAAACCTAGGGACCACATTCAGAATATGCATATTTGCATCACATACAACCTGAACATTCAGGGAATGGTAGTGTTTGTGGTTGTGGAACACTGCCTCCCTGTCTCTGGGTGGGACCAGGGCAACATGTGTGCAATCAATAGCTCCCATCACGTGTGGTATCCCAGCAAACACCTCAAAGGCCTGGTTCAGGGTCCTCCACTGTTGACTAGTGTTGGGAATGGCAATGTAATTCCCCACCAGGCTGATCATGGCACTCAGTACCTGGTGGAGGCAGCGTGAGAAGGTGGGGTGGCTCATGCCACTCACTGCAGCCACAGATGACTGGAAACAGCCAAAGGCAAAGAAATGTAGGGCACCAAGGAGCTTGACCAAACCCAGTATGGCATGTGACCGACCAATAAGGGGCTCGAGGTCAGGTCTTAGATCCTCATAGAGCTCCCTAATAGCAACTCCGCACGCCTCCTGTGCCGTGCCGGCACAGCCCCTCCCTGCCCTGCCCCCACAGCTGCAGGTCTGTGTTGCAGCGGGACTGCACCCATGCCCTGTGCCTCAGCCCCATGGACACCATCTCCCCCTTCAGGCAACCGCAGCCCCTGCACACCTCCTAGTGCATATGCAGCAACCACAAAGCCTGCCATACACTCAACCGCCCCTTACCTCCTCTAACTCACACAAACCCAGCCACTCACCTCACCTCACCCACCACTCACCAACCCAGCCACACAACTCCACCAGCACTCACCAACCCAGCCACTCTCCACAACAAACCTGGCTCTGACACTCTCCTTGGTTCACCAACAACCAACACCGCACGCCTCGTCTCCCTCGCCTACACAAACCCCTCAGTGTGTACCACGTGTGCGTGTGTAGTTATGTTTTGTTTTGTACGTCTGCGCGTCCTTGCACGCATTGCGCATGTGCAGCAGTGCGAGCGTGGCGGCTACACAGCAGTGCGAGCTGGGTTGCTGTGCACATTGCGCATATGCAGGGGAGATGCGGAAGGTGTGTGTGCGGGACCCATGCGATGAGTGGCGTTCCACTCATGTGACGTGAGGCCTGCCACATGCGTGTAACGGCACGCAGCGCTTGCGCACGTCCCACACTCACACACACGTACAGTGCATGCGTAATGTGGTGTCCCCATGCACGCACCTTCCACATTTCACCCGCGCATGTGCAACGCGTGCAGCCACCATGCTCATGCTGCTGCGCATGCGCAATGTGCGCAAGGATGCGGAGATGTAAAAAAAACACATAAATACACATGCACACATGGTACACACTAAGGAGTTTGTGTAGGTGAGTGAGAAGAAGGTGAGGTGTGGAGCAGGCGTGACGAGGGTGACATCAGGACTATAGCAGATGAGGAGAGGTGTGTTGCAGAGCAGGCGAGAGAGAGAGAGGAGGGGAGGCGAGGAGCAGGCATGAGAGACAGGAGGTGTGTTGCGGAGCAGGCGGGAGAGAGAGGAGGGGAGGCGAGGAGCAGGCGAGAGAAACAGGAGGTGAGTTGAGCAGGCGGCAGGGAGAGGAGGGGAGGGGAGGTGAGGAGCAGGCGTGAGGTGGAGCAGAGGATCCGAGGGGCAAGGGAGGGGAGATTAGGTGAGGAACGGGAGGGGTGAGGATGTGTGACAGGGAGGGAGAGGGCACAGAGGCAGGGAGATGGAGCGACAGGACATGGCAGGAGGGGAGGAAGGGGGGACACCTGCTTAGCGGCACCCAGAACTGGCAGGGAGAGGTGGGCCTGTGGTGGTGGCTGCAGGCCCATCGGGTGTGTCGCAGCCCATCCAGGGGCCACCCAGTGCCAAACGGAGGCGTATACCGGTGCCAGCCAAGGAAAGGAGGAGGGCTGTTAGATTCAGCCAGCAGGAAAACAGCATCCTGCTGGCCAGTGTGTTGGAGCGTTATGAGGTGCTCTATGGCTTGCTGAGCACCAGCACCACTGTGGGCACACGCATACACATGTGGGAGGAGGTACAGGAGGCCATAGCCCAGGCAGGAGGACCAACTAGGGACCTGGAAAGCCTGAGGAAAAGATTTAATGACATTAAGTGTGGTGTCTGTGCACACATGGTGGCGGAGAGGCGACATGCCATGGGCACCGGAGGGGGTGCCCCCTTTGCCCCAACCCTGACACCCCTGGAGCAGAAGCTCGCAGACCGTCTTGGCCCCATCTACCTGCATGGACTGCCTGAAGCGCTAGACACCGCCCATCCACAGGCAGGTAGGTCAGAGATATGCAGCACACGTACAGCTCACGGCCCAGCACATGCCAGTCATGGATGGGAAGGTGGGGGCCTATGTCCTGAGAACACGTGTGCCCTAACACAGGCAACTGGGGGCCACAAATCCAGCAAAACATGGCTGGGTTGGTACAGGGTGGGTGTGACAGGTACCTGGGGCTGTGTGCACGACATCCACAGTCCTGGACATCGTAGAGCACTGCACAGGTGTACAGAACTGGGGGGGGGGCAGTCCACCACCTATAACAGCTATGACATGTGTTTGCGATTACCTGTCCAGGGACATATCACAGACCAGTGACAGAGGAAGGCTGATCACACTGTGATGTTGAGGTAGATGCAAACAAACACCAACGACCACATCACACAGATGTCAGACACATAACACTCTGTCATTGGCAAACATACAGTGGGGATCCCCCACCCACCCTCAGAAGACTTTGGGGTGCACATTGCCACAGCCATACCACCTGCACCTAGCCAAACCCCCACACCACCTGGGGTCAGATCTTATACAGGTACCGCAGTGCCACAGACACATTCCCATGACCCCCACCCACAGTGCAACCCCATGCCCAGCATCGCTCCACCCATCCCCTGAAACAACCCACCACACACACTGAGTATGTGATAGCTGTCCACCCACACCGCACAGTGGCTACCAAAGCGGCAGTCCCCACACACGTCTGGCTGACCCGGACGCATGCTGAAACACCTACTGTGCATACCATTCAGGCCAATGCATACACATCACTCACACACATTATGACAGGCCACAATCTGACTCAGGGCTCCCACAAACACCTTGGCCACATGTAGTGCTGAGCCCACATCCAAGGTCACACGCACAGTGCATAAGTAGTGCTTCATATAGTGGGCTCAGCACTCGCCATCCCACCCCCCAAAACACAACAGCAAATGTGTCACAGCTCCACCAGTGCAAGAGGCCGTTCCTCATCCCCCTGCCAGGTACAGCACACTGTATGCACATGTGCTGTCCCCATTGTAGGTGCAGCAACAGCAGGTACAGGCGGACACCACATTGCTGTTGGCGGGAATGTACTACACAGATGTACATATGTGCCCTTTGCAAACTCATCTTTGCTGTGTACCCTGTTCCACCCCCCAGGTGACATCCAGGCCATGGAGGCATATGAAAAGGAGGATGTGCTGGCAGGAAGACCCCAGGAAACAATGTGGTGCCTGAGGCAGAGGACAGGGCAGCGGATGCCGACGCACAAGTGGGGGCCAGTAGCAGCAGCACACGGGCTGTGGAGGATGCAGAGACAGAGGGGAGTTTCCACACAATGCAGGCGCCGTGGACATCAGGCACCCCACACACCAGCATGGATGTCATCCTTGCAGAGCTGCGGGCTCATACTGCCTCATCAAGGCACGATGTGGAAGGTGGGTAACAGAATACACAACAAGCTCCCTGGGGGTTGACGTAACATCCACAATGACATTCCATGTGCTCCCCAATATTATGACACCATAGCACATAGGTTTGTATGTTTAGTGGGGGTCTGTGCCATGTGCACTCCCCCCTCTTGTATCATGGGTCGTCTGGTGTCATCATGTTAATGAGCTCATACATTCGCCTTCTATTCACCACCATATACCCCAAGGAGATGTACAGTGGTACACACCTATCCCAGATCACCTATACAGCTTACTTGGCGGACCCCTCTCCCTGGGTAATGGTACCTAGCATAGATAGTCGGGGTAATCAGTAATGTGCGGCAGGTGTAGAGCAAACAACGCCCCCCAGATATCTATCTGTGTGCCATGAATCCCCACGTTATCCGGCCTATCCCATACGACCAGTGCACAGATCAAGCAGTGACACAATGAACTGCAACAGAGTACCATGCGTCATATCTGTGATTCCCACGACCCCTCAGCAGGATCATTTCCTGGCCTGAGGATGGATCATGGGACACACAGATGTAAACATGGTACTGCATTGCTAGTCGTCGCATGCATGATTGCTCTGCGGACCAGTCTGTTGGGATACGCCAGACATGTGCATGAGTCACAGTGGGGGGTACAACACATGTCTCACACATCACCTTGTGCTTCACCCACAGCCACTCGTCAGGCTCTGATGGCCATTCAGGAGGAGATCAGTCAGCTGTGCACCACAGCTGAGACGATGGCAGCAGCACTAGTGCGCATTGCGAATGCCCAAGAGGCCATGGCTTGGCGTCCCCAGCAGCCAGCACCAGCTCTAGAGGTGTCACCGGCAGACCCGGCACAGAGGGGTGGGTTGGCCCATGGGCACCGTGGACGTGGGCGGAGACGCAGGATGTGAGATTGGGGAAAAAGACAATAAAGACATCAAAACCTATTTATACCTATGTGTACATCTCCAGTGTGTGCCACTGTGCTCCCCTGTGCACCCTGCAACCCATGTTGTCACCCTGGCCACATGTGCCTCCCCATTTACCATAGGGGTGTGGTGTCTGCACTGCCACCAATCACTGCACATATGTTATACCATTCCCTGTGTGCCATGCACTATGCCATGTGTGTGCCCTTCTACCTATGCGTGTGGGTATACCCTACCTCTCCCGTCGACCAGCAATATCTTTATGGTGGTACATGTATGTTTTACGGATCTGTCACTCTCTCACACCCCATATGCTCTTCATTAGTCTACGCACATGTGTGACCATTCTCTCTGCCCACACCAGAGCCTACGTGGCTGTTTACCCAAATATGCTTGTGGGAGCACAGGCAGACAAAGGTATCTAGCTACGGTCAGCTGGTTACTCATCCCCAGCGCTTGTAGTGAGCCGTTGCTCATCCTCCTGACCAACATCCACCTGTCACGGCCTCACCAGCTATCCCCCTGTGCAGCTCCTGGGTACAGCAGTCCCTCCTATCCTTCCTGCCACCTGCTGCTAGCCTTTCCCTCCATTCCCCCCCAAGCATGGTGCATCAGATATGCAGCCTACACATCACAGGCAGCATGCATGTGACCATAGCTGCTGGGACACACAGCACATCGGTACATCACGGGGGCACCAGGGGACATAGACGCCTACGTACATGGGCAGCCCCCACACCTGAATGTGGAGACGGTCCATGTATGTTACCTATGTCTACCATGCATACACATAGGGATCTACACACATGTCCCATGCTCACGTCAACAGTCTGTCTGTAAGGGACCATTGTGCTGTACTTACCAGCTTGTTTACTTTTAACTGTTCAATGGGTAATATTTACAAGAAACCCCATGTTGTGTCCTGGGTGACAGGACAGCACAGGGCACGTGTGTGGGTGCCCCTGTGGCCCTCAAACGCTCCTGGGATGCCCATCAGGGGATGGCTGTCAAGATGCACCGCCCATACCAGCTGCACGCTGCATGTGCATCTCGGCATCCATCCACTGAATGGCGCCTGAAAGCCACTGGATGGTGCGGTCCTGGGACCGCTGGTGTTGCAGCACGCCTACCACTGCCACAGACAGGTCCCGGATGCACCTGCCACCACATCCACGCCAGGTGCCCGGTGTTTGTATGGTGGCATGTGCATGGACCCTGTCTGTGGCAATGGGTGGTGATGCTACACCTAGGCGGCCACCATTGCCACACACATGTGGCAGCTGTCAGGGACCCACAGTGCCCTGTGCTGTGTCACCTCCCACCCACAGGGCCACCCTCCCCACTTCCACACCCCTCCTCTCCCCTGACTGCTTAGGAGTTTTCTATGTCCATTTCTATTTACCAGTAATGTGTAGCCCTTGTGGACCATGATGCACACAACATAATGCATATTCAGTGAGGTTGCCATGGACACTTGTTTTTGGAGCAGGGGCGTGTCTGGACTCACATGACGAAGATAGAAGTAGCAAACCTGCCCTCTCTGGGTCAGGGTAGGGAACATGACCTGCGAACAACAGACACACACTATCACCATTTGCAATAGGGGCAGTAGAGGTACATGATGACGGACTGTGGGACCAGCAACCCCCCATCCAACTGGCAAACAGAGAGCTGATGCAGATCTGCACATGGAACAGCAACAGTGGCAGACAGGTAGTGTGCCTGGTCAGCTCAGCTCAGCTGCCCCCCACTACGATCTAAAATTCACCAGCAGAGGGAAGTCAGTGTGCACCTGCTGCATCCTGCAAGGTGTTGCCACCATACACATGCTAACTACAGACAGTCTGCTAGCACATACACAGTGCATGTTCTAAAAGGAACAATGTGCACCCAGATGTGGGATCTGGCACACACACCAAGCAGGTTTGTCAGTGATTGGGCCCCGGAAATGGGAACCCACAAATATCACTTACAGAAACAGTGTATAGCATTATGTGGGAATTTGGACATGCCGTGGTCACTGCTCAGTCAGAGTGGGAGTGACCTCCCAGCATGACATGCTGTGGCCACTGTGTCCTTGCAGGTGGTGGAGGCGCACTACAATATCCCAGCTATTGCCCTATGCCCTATGCACATGCATCCTGCCCAGACAGCCCTGTCCGGCCCATACCCACAATACCTTGCCCCTCATTATGCACAATGGCAGGCTAACGCTGGAAACTGTGCAAGCATTGTGGGCTCTGTAAGGTGTAGGCATCCGCAAAACACTGGATAGACATACACACACTCCCACACCTATTTCAGCATTGCAAATATAGAGGTGGTTGGCAGCCCTGGCCACCACACCAGTCCTGGGCACAGTGCAGACATTGCTATGGTACTCAATACTGTTAGGGTCACTCCCCAGGGTGGAAAACACTGTCAGAAAAAAGAACTGAAACACTCTCCACAGATATCAGAAAGGTTGCTATGATGAATCTCTGTCAACAAATTGTGTTTAACTTAGGATTTGTTAACTGACATTAATCATAGCAATCTTTTGATATATGTGGAACGTGTTTCCAAGTTTAAGACAGCATTGCTAAGATATGCAGGTGCTAGTACCGGTAGCTGATACTATGCGCAGGGCCCAACAGCCTGACTTTCCATGAGGCTTTGGATAGTGGAGCCTGTGGGTGTTTGTGCCCCTGTTGGCCGCTGCTCTCGGGCAGAGGTTTCCACCTCCGGACCAGGTGGGCCAAACACGGTTCAGGTTTTCGTGCTGTCCCTAATGAATATGCATGAGATACATTTGCATACAATGGGGGCGGTGCATACAAATGCATCACAGGCATAATTCTTAGGGATAGCATGAAATCTGAATGGTGTTTGGCCCTCCAGGACTGCATTTGGGAAACTCTGCTCTAGGGATTGCACATGTTTATGGTGTATATGCTCTGTAGGGTAAAATATAGGCGTTTATGGCATGTTTATTTTATCTGCAATAAAGGTTCTGTTGCTATTACCACAGTTTAGTACTGGGTAAGATTTAGGGACATAGTTTGCTGGAGGCATAGTTGGGACTTGAATCTGTGACCTTCTGCCCCTGAAAATACTGGCTGTGTGTACTGCACCAAACTATTGTCACAGAGGCAGATCATTCCCTGGGGATACCATGACTGTTCGTCAGACAGACCCTGTCTGTTGCAGTGCACGGCACCCACCTAAACAGTGCTTGGCCTTGGTCTGCTGTGGGCAGATGCTACTGCCCCTCCACCACCTGGACCCCTCAGCCACCATGCTGATATGCCCTTGTGCCAGTGGTGCTGGTGGTGCGCAGTCCCAGGCCATCCAGTGTGCCGGTAGGCGGCTGCCTATGGGGTAGGGGTGCCTGCCTAGATATCCACGCTTCCCCCCTGCACTGCCTGCCAATGTTATGTGCCCTTTGGGGTAATTGCTAGGTACTGTCCCCTGGGACACTGTGGGACACACACTCGTGGACATGTTTACCCCTGGTCAGTTGCTGTCTTGCTGGTTTTCCTTTTCTACATTCCTATGTGTCAGCTAGGCATCTGCCTAATCCACCCTGTGCCCCAGCTGGCCCATTGCATGTGCCGCCTGCAGCCCCCTGTACCCCATTAACACCATCACCATAGTGCCCTTCCTACATGGCCACTCTGCTGTTGCTGCACATGTGAAAGCCACATAAGCAAGCTGTCCAATATACACCACAGCAAACCCTCATCAACACTATCAATGTTGGAACTTTCACTTTATGGGGGGGAATCAGAACTGCCCCTTCCAAAAGTGACATCTTCCGTTTTATTCGTTATAGGTAGTGTTGATTACCGTTTATCATTGTTTTTTCTATTGGCCAGCTTGGTGTTTTGTATTTCTATTTTGGTTCTGGTCATTATCTCTCTGGTTTTTGCATGTTTTGTTACTGCACATGTATCACTACTATCACTTTTCTTGGTCTCCCTGCCTTTGCTGTACATTGCTGACTGAACTGGTTTCTCTGTCCTGGAAATGTGCCTCTAGCACGAGGTTTTCACTGGCACTAATTTTCAGACCATTTCACGGCGTTAGTGTGCATGGAGCCTCTCCCCGCCCACTCTCTACCCATTGATCCCTTATCTCTGCCCCTGGGGAGCCTTACTCCGCCCTCTGGGGAGCCTTACTCCACGCTCTGCACACCTTAACGCTGCCGGAGACATTATAGCACGATACGTGACGTTCTCACATGGTAACATCACGTATCACGTGATAACGTCGCAGCTGCGATGTTAGCGCCGTTTAGCAAACATATCCCTTAGATGCAGATTTCTAAACAACTACAAGTCAGAATGTCTGGTCCTGCCTGCATGATTCTGTCTTACTTCCTGACTCCACAGCAAGTGAGAGAATGTATGACAGGCCTTCCTGGACACAAGAGAAACAGTGTAACAGACAATCTCCAGGAACAAGCAGGAATGTAGTCTTCACATATGGGTATCGTCGGTACTGACAGAGCCCACGCGGGAACGCTCCCCAGCGTCCAATAGGAACGCTTTTGGGAGCATCCCACAGTGCATGCGTGCTGCCTTCCTGCCTCTGTACCTCTCTCACTTCAGTTCTTCGTTTTCTGCGGAGCCAACAGGACGTGTACCCTGTCACCGCAGAAAACTTCCTTTTATTCTTTGTTTTTTTGTGGTCATGTCTGCCTTCATTCGATGCCTACTGGTACCACCGGTTCTTCTTCTTCTTTCTTTTTCAAAACCCCCCCCAAAAACTTGCATTTCTTCAGGGGTCTTTCCCTTGTTTCTGGTGCTAGGCGCCATTTTGGGCACTAGGCCCACTTTTCTTCAGGCATGGAGAAACCAGCTAGTGGTTTCAAAAAATGCTCAAAGTGTGGCGGTACCATTTCCGTCACCGACACCCATGATTGGTGTCTAAAATGTTTAGGTCCTGAACATTGTCCAACGGAGTGTCTCTCCTGCACGAGGATGACCAAAAGGGACCTGTAGAATAGAGCTGCAAAACTCGGTACCCGTCTTACCGCGGATATGATGTCAGTTGCATCGACGTCTTCAAGGGCTTCATCTTCCTCCCAAGGATCTCAGGTAACTAAACTTAAGTGTTCTAAGACTGGCCGGTTCTCGAAAGGTAGATCTCCTTCAAAGTATTGAGATGCCTCTGGCGTTGCCCTTGAGGATAGTTCACCGGCAAAACAGCCCTGGCGGGAGTCTTCGGGCTCCAAAGCATTAACGGGGCACCAGGATGTTCCAGAGGCTTCCACCTCTGCAGAACTACTGGTGCCATGTTCTGGGGTTGTAGCCGCTTCCACTGGTACCGACACCCAGGCATCGGCAGGAGCGATGGATAAGAGAATCCTCGCTATTGAACGCAGTCTAGCATCCCTCTTAGCAGCTTCAGTACCACTAAGACTGCTACAGATTGTTCAACAGGTATTGGTACCGAAATTGGTACTGGTACCGATAGTACCTGCTTCGACAGGACTGCTTCCCTCCATGCCGAGCCTTGAGTCTATCTCGGGTATTGAGGATTGGGAACCGAGACATTTCGGTACCAACTTCGAGCGATACCATGCATTACAGGAGCACCCGGTACAGAGTGCCCTTGAGTCTTCCGATTCCGATGACTCTGACGATTCTACCGGTACCAGAGCGAACCTACTAGAGGATTCAACTCCTTCTCCTCAATGCAGAATGTCTCCTTCAGAAGATATGTCCTTCCAGGATTTCATATGTAATTTGGCAAAGGGTCTTGCAATCACTGTGATTCCATGAAAAGGAACCTAGGGCAGAAGAATTAAGAATTCTACAATACCCTATGGCTCCCAAGGAGGCAGCTATGCTTCCCATTCACAGGATCTTACATGATCTGATGTTGAGAATGTGGGAAACTCCTTTAACGGTATCTTCACATTCTCGACGCCTTGACACTATGTACCGAGTGCCAAGTTGTCCTGGTTTTCAAAAAACTCAGTTACCACACCATTCAATGGTAGTGGAATCGGCCATGCGAAGAATCAAGAGTGCTAAAACACATTCTTCTAATCCTCCAGGCCGTGAATCCAGGACACTCGATGCTTTTGGGTGTGGATGCTTTCAATCCTACATGCTATCAGCCAGGATCAGTTCCTACATTCTTTATATGGGAATGTTCCTGGAAGAAGTCTCTGAGGAAAAAAGAGCATACTACCTTATTCTGATTAAGCACGCCCAGAATGTTTCTAAATTCATGAACCGTGCTACCTTTGATTGCTTTTAATGTATTAGCAGAACCTCTCCTATATCCATAGGAGCACGTCGTATTGCTTGGCTTCAAGCATCAGACTTAGAACAGTGGGTGCAAGAAAACCTGGGAAACATTCCTTGTAATACAGGAGAACATCTCTTTGGCAAGGACTGGCAAAACAAGGCTAATCAGATTGAATCTGATAATACTACTTTGAACAGATTGCCAAAGTCCACAGCCAACCCAGCAAAGAAGAAAACATTCAAATAAACCCTTTTTCAGTAAGAAAAATAAGTTTTACCCATCTTACACCCATCAAAGCCATTGTCCGCTTCATGTTCCCCAGAAGGGGCAACAACAGAACAGACAGCAAAGAAAGCCGCAAGCTCAAAGAGCTCAACAGACCCAGCCCCCTCAGGGTCTTTGACTTCTACCTAGAGAACTTAGTCATTCTGCCCCTGAAAGGTCCAGAACCCTTAACCATTCCAGGAAGACTATGCTATTTTGCCAAAAGATGGCAACAAATAACATCAGAAAACTGGACTCTGTCCATTGTACGACTGGGGTACAAGCTTCATTTTCTCAACTTGCCCCCACCTACAATAATAAAACAGTTCAATTCTCAGGCCCCTGCCACCAACCTCTTGTGGCAGGAGGTCACATCACTTCTTGCTCAAGGAGCAATCAAAGAAGTACCCATAATCCAACAGGGTTCGGGGTTTTACTCCCCCTATTTTCTTATTACAAAGAAGACAGGGGGACACAGGCCTATACTAGACCTCAGAGAATTAAACAAATATTTGTTCCGAGAAAAGTTCAAAATGATCTCCTCGGGACACTCCTACCATACCTTCAAAGTCAGGACTGGCTATGTTCTCTAGATCTAAGAGATGCGTTCACGCATATTCTCATACACTCAGATCACAGGAAGTTCCTTCGATTCCTGGTCCAAGGAAGACACTTCCAGTACAGAGTTCTTCCTTTCAGACTGGCCTCTGCTCCAAGAATCTTCCCAAAATGCATGGCAGTGGTAGCAGCATTTATGAGGACTCTGGGAATATTTGTCTTCCCTTCATTCGAGCATCGACAGCTCCAGAGGCCAGCTTCGCTCTTTCTCGAGCAATGAGAATTCTTCAATACTTGGGACTCCCAAAATCTCATCTCACCCCCTCTCAATCTCTTGAATTCATAGGGGGCTCGTCTAGACACACAGCAGTCAAGGGCTTTCCTGCCACAGCCACGCTGTCTACGGATAATACAACTAGCATCTCAAGTATCTATGAAGGTGTTCCTTACTGCTTTGGAGATGCTTCAACTTCTGGGATACATTGCATCCACTGTCCATGTGGTTCCCTATGCTCGCCTCCACATGCGAGCAGCCCAGTGGACCCTATCCCCTCAATGGTTAGCTAATGGACAAGATCAGAAATACCACACGTCTGATTTCGTTCCTGCAATGGTGGCAATCTCTAGAAAACCTCCTCGTAGGATCTCCTTTCCAGCAGCCTCTATATCATGCCACCCTAACAACAGATGTGTCCAAGATGGGTTGGGGGGCCCACTTGCACGATCTTTTCACTCAGTTTGACCTCACAGGAGGATTCCCTTCACATAAACCTCCTAGAGCTGAGAGACATTTTCAATGCAATTCACGTCTTTCAGACCCATCTCAGCAACAAAACAGTTCTGGTCCAAACCCACAATCAGGTAGCTATGTTCTATGTGAACAAGCAAGGTGGAACAGGCTCTCTATCGCTATGCAGCAAAGCTTTGTGACTATGGGCCCTCGCCAGAGAGTTGCAAATTCCCCTGTTCGCGGTATACCTTCCGGGCATTCAAAACTTATGGGCAGACAGACTCAGTCGAATACTGCTGCCACACGAGTGGTCCCTCCACTCAGTTGCTCCTGAGCAGTCAAGGTGTGAGGACCTATCCTGCAGAGCTCCTGCTAGGGGGCGGAGCCTAGCTGTGTGCCTGAGTTTGGATGACGGATCCTGGGCCACCTCCAGCGGGAGAGGCCCAGGCCCAGAGGCCTACCAAGCCTGGTGGGCCTCCTTTGCTGCCACCGTATGGGGAGACAGGCAGCTTGGTGCAGCCGGTGCCCCGGGAGGGGGACTCCCCAGGTAGGACTGCACCTGGCCAGGGAAGAGGGACCCACAGGTATGGAGGTTTGGGCCCGCTACCCCAGGGAGGAGGCTCCTGTCTCCTTCCCAGGCAGGGTGTGGAGGCTGGGTGGAAGCAGGGAGAGGCCCTGGGGAGACCCTGGAGGACTGTGCCGTATAGTACTGGAGGAGGCGGGTTCTCCCCTCCGCCTCGGGTCCTGGAGGAGGCCTCTACCTCCTCCAGTGAGGATGAGGACGGAGGGTCGGGCCTGCCTTCCTTCCAGCAGCCAGCTAGGGCCCCAGATGAGATCGTGGCAGCAGTACGGCGGCTTCGGGGTCTCCAGGAGGAGGCGGCCCAGCTGCAAGCCCAGCTCTCCCACCTGGAGAGCCTGCAGGCCACTATTCCCGGTGAGGAATGGGTGGCCTATAGCACCTATAGAAAGGGGGTGAAGCGGGCCTTGAAGGGCAAATATCAGGAAATAGTCTACCTCAAACGACAGGGTTGTGGGTCCCTCACGGAGCTCTATTACAACTATGATAGGTGGGATCATGGTGTAGCTGCAGTCCGGGGGGGCCCCCGGGGGTGGGACGGCCGGTGGATCTCCAAAGGTGCTGCTATCCCCCCTTGTCATTCCCGGGTGCAGTTGAGAAAGGAATGTCATCTTTGCCATTCTTGTCTAGTATTAAAGATCCTAGAGTGTCTTACCTGCCGGCTACTGATGGGCTGACGGATGAGGCTTCCGTGGCTGCTGGGGTGGCCCTTCCTAGTATTAGCCCAGTGTATTCCCTGATGTCTGATGCCCCCGGGGAGCTTGGGGGTGGGGTCCTGGCCCGCCGAGATCCGCGGGATCAAAAAATGGCCGCCGCACCAGTGCATCGGGCAGAAGAGTTGAGAGAAGGCAGGAGAAAGGAGCAGACGATTTCTGGGACTGTTTCTGAGGCGTTCCCGGTATTTCCAGAGTCGTTGCCGGCTGAAAGCTGTTTTCAAGATGGCCGCCGGAGCTCGAGCACTGCCGTCACTGCAGCGGATGGGATTACCCCGCAGGCGAAGGATTTCGCAAGGCTTTCCCCGGGCTGTATAGAGCTGCAAGATGGCTGCCATCAGTTCACTGCTGTCACTTCCGGGTTCTCCTGGAAGTGTGCATATCGCCGCGGGTCCGTTGCTGCTTTGCAGCTGAAGCACCGCCGAAGATCTACGGAGGAGTCTTTGCCGCTCTGCCAGCCAGATGTCCAGCAGGATTTTCTTCGGGGGACTGCCGTTTCCCCTTTGGGTTCCTGTTCCAACCGCAGGGGGTCTGCAGACTCAGTGCCTGCTGAGCATCGGGCTTTTTGTATTGGAGCAGTGGCTCGGGTTCCTGTGCCGGTGTTTGGTGAGGGGAAGGGTGGGGGTCAGGATTCTCTTCTGATGGCTGCCCTTCCGGCTCCCAGACGGCTGAGTGACGGCCGCCCTGTGTTTCCTGAGGTGGCTGTCTGGCGCCGGAAGGGTACAGGGAAGGGGAAAGAGCAGGGTCAGGGCTGCATGTCGGTGTCTGCAGCCCCTGGGGGGGAGGGGGGTAGGAAGGGTTCTCAGAAGCTGTTCCTGCAACCTGTGTCAGTGGAGCGGGATGCACAGGTGTCCGTCTGTCCCGCTGGTGTGGCCGAGGGAAGCCTGGCTCGCGGGGGGGCGTCTGCCCTTTCTGCTGGAGCCCTGGCTGCCGGCCGGGATGTTCCTGACCCCTGTGCCACGTCTGGCACCAGCAATAAGGTAGGACCTGGGAGTGACGGTGGGCAGGGGGGTGGAGGTTCGGGGGGATTATTTATGGGGGGATCTGCCCTACTGTCTCGAGATGGTCCTGCCTTATTGCCGGTAGCCTTGCAGGGGGTAGCGGACGGTGGGTCAGTTGAGGGATTGGCGTCCTCGGTGTCTGCCATCCGTGGGGAAGTGCAGGGTACTCCAGTAGCTGGCAGGGAGGGGGAGGGGGAGCGGACGACTTGTCTACCAGCGGGAGGGGAGGTAATGGGTTGTACTGATGGGGGGAAGGGACTGCTGTCTGTGGGGCTGGGGGATGGGGTAGTCCCCATGGATCCTGGGACTGGGGGAGAGCAGTGTCTGTCCCCGGTAGTGGTGGCGGAAACTCAGGAGCTCTGTGATGGGTTAGGAGCTCAGGGCGGGGGTACGGGGGGGCTCTCTGGTCCTCTGGGTGTCACCGAGAACCAGGTCCGTGAGGCCATCCAGATGGCCTTGGAAACCCCGGACGGTCCTCAAGGGGCCTTTGCTGCCTTTAAGCGGCAGCAGGATCGTGTAGAAGGGGGTGCTCCGGAGTTTCTCGGTGGCACCCAGGGATCCGGAAGGGACAGTATACCTGACTCCATCTTTGCTGAGCTGGTCCTGCCCAGCCCCCAGGTCGCCCCCTGCGAGGTGGCTGCGGATCCTGCAGGCCAGCAGCAGGGTCCCTCGCAGGTAGATGCAGGGGAGGTGAGCGGAGGGCAGGGGATGGGAGCTGGGGGGTCGGTTCCCCCCCCCGTACCTTTGCAGAGGCTCTGAGGGTGTCCGGCTCCACTCCGGGGACGTCAGGTGGGGCTGGGGGGAGGGGGGGTTCCCAAGGGAATGGTCCTGCAGGAGGGGGAGGAAGTGGGGGAGGGTTCCAAGGGGTAGGGGGTGAGGTCCGATGGCGCAACGTGGCGCAGATCCGGTGGGCTGGGGAGGGGCCCCCTCCAGCCAGGGAACAGGTCTTGAGGATGGTCCTTGGGCTGGGGTTTCTCCCGGGAGATCTTTACGCCTTCATCCACATGAACAACACCATTGAATATGATGTTAGTTTCATGCTGAGACGGGGGCTGGAGATTTTCTGGGACCGATACCAGCAGCAGAGGGGGCAGGGCGGGTGGGCTGACTTTCGTGTTGTGCCTATCTCTCGCCAGGGGACGGTACCTGTGACCATCCTGTCCCGGAATGAGTCGCTCCCAGGGCAGGACATCCAGTTTTGGTTGTCGCGCCATGCGGTGCTCCTCGCACCCCTGGTTAAGGGCGCTGGGCCCCTAGGGGTGTGGGACGGGTCGTGGAAAGGTAGGATCCGTTTGCGTGAGGTGGGAAACGTGGTGCAGCACGTGCCCTCGGTCGGGATCGCATCTTGTGCTATTACCCCGGGCAACCCCGCGAGTGTCACCGCTGTGGCTCATTTCGTCATCTGAGCATGAACTGTCCCGAGCAGGTCTGCACCCATTGTGGTGCACGGGGTCACGCCTCGGCCGGGTGTTTGCTTATTCGGTGTAACCTTTGTGGGGAGTTGGGCCACCCCTTTGCCCGCTGCCCCTCCGCATCACACAATGGACCGGGGGGGGGGGGGGATGCCGTCGCCCCACCTCGGGCTCCTGTGCGGGAGGAGGTTGTGGAGGACCCTCTCCCTCAGGAGGAGTCCGGGGGCCCTAGGGTAGAGGAGTCCATTGAACCGAGGGAGCCACCAGGGGGAGGGGATTTGGGTAGGAAGGAGGAGAGGGTTGATGTGGTGGAGGTTGCTGTGTCACGACAGGATAGTGAGTTGCGGGTGGTGCCACCTCAAGAATGGACCACGGTCCCTTCTAAGGGTGGCAAGTCCAAAAGGAAGAAACGGGAGACATCCCCATTGCCGGATGCAGAGCCCGTGTTGGACATCAACCGTTTCGTCTTTTTGGCTGCTGATGCGGCTGAGGCGGATGAGGGCTTGCCTGTGGAGGCAGGGCTTCCTGTGCGGCGCTCGGAGCGATTAGCGGCGGGGGCGGCCCCTCTTCCTCAGCGGCGGCCTTCAAAAGTACCGAAGGCGCGCCGCGGTCAGGGTCCTCCAATCAAGGTGGATACTGGCGCCCGACGGGTGAGGGAGGACGGGCCTTTGCCCCCGCAGTTGGGTGCTGGGCCTTCGCAGGAGCCCCCTGCTGACCCGGCCGTCCCGGCCTCCCCCGCGGGGGTGGGCACTGGTCCGTTGTCTCAGTCTGTGTCCGGGGAGGGGGGGGGTGGCACCGGTGGTGGACCCCACGGAGGAGATCATTCCTCCGACCCCTGACCTGTCCGTGCCCCCTCGCCCCATGGGAGCTGGGATAGCCCCTGCGACAGCTTTGCCTGGTGGTCTCGGGGACACCAGCACCTCGTGGGGTGACAGGGTCGAGCAGGAGGAGGAGGAGATCCTCGAGGTGGTCAACGTGGACCGTGAGGAGTTGCTCCAGCTCGCGGGCTTGTCCTGCAAGCGGGATTCCGGGGATCCAGGGTATGGTGAGAAGAGGAGGAAAGGGTCACTGCACACGAATTAGGCATGGCGTGCACTCCTGCGTTCTCGTGCGCCACTATCAACGTGGCCAGCATTTTCACGGACCAGGCGCGGGCTACGGCCTATGATTTTCTTTCCACGAGTGGGCTGGATGTCATCTTCTTGCAGGAGACCAGGCTCATCTCGCTCGCTAGCCTTCATCGGGCGAAGCGGGAGTGGAGGTGGGGTCCTTCGTACTGGTCACTTGCGGCCCAGCCGTACGCAGGAGTGGCGGTTTTGTTCACGTCTAACCGATTTCAGGTGCAGTACGTGTGGGAACTGGAGCAGGGCCGGTGTTTGCTCTTAGACGGCTACTGCGGGCCCCATCGGTTTCGTTTCGTGGTGGTCTACGGCCCCCAGTCTAAGTTGGCGCGGAAGACCCTGTTTTGGGTCATCCGCCCCTACTTACACACCTCCCGTTTGGTGGTCCTCGCCGGGGATTTCAACACCACCACCCTGTTGCAGGATCGAGGGGGGGATCATTGCCCACCCAGTTACGAGGGCCTCTTTTTGGCCGAGATGACCCGGACGGCTGACCTAGTGGATGTCTTCCACCGGGCCTTTCCACGGTCGCCGGGGTTCACCTACTACCATGGGACCTGCAGGAGTCGTATCGATCGGATATATGTGAGTGCCCGGGTGGAGTGTTCCCCTCCGCAGTTGCAGGCGGTTGACTTTTCGGACCACCGCGTCCTCTCCATGTCCTTCTTGGCTAACCACGAGGAGCTCAGCAGGGGTCCTGGCCTGTGGTGACTGAATGTGCAGTTGTTGGCAACATCAGAGGTGGTCCAGGAGTTCTTGGCCTTTCTCGCAGACCAGGAGACCCTGTTGGGTGTTTTTCCTTCCCGTGGCGCCTGGTGGGATGAGGTGAAGACGCGTGCCCGCCAACTCTTCCGTTCCCGGGGTACCTCCATGGCTCGATCCCGCTACCTCACTTACACCGTCCTCCGGAGGTCGCTGGATCGATTGGTATCCCGAGGAGCAGCGCGGGAGGAGGTGGAAGAGGTGCAGGTCCAGCTCCGTGGCCTGCTTTATGATCGCCATGCCTCCCTATGCTTCGAGGGGGTGGCCGGTGGGGTCGCCACTCCAGACCCTTTCCTGACTTGCAAGGAGAGGGTCTGGCGTCGGGAGGTCATGGCCCTGCGGGGCGAGGACGGTACCATTCATACCTCCCAGGAGGACCTTTTACGGATGGTGGGGGAATACTTCTTGGACCTGTTTTGGGATTGCCCCGTGGACCTCACCCATATCCGAGAGTACCTGGGCCTTCCCCCGGTGTATTCGGCTGTGGTTCAGGCACAGGTTGATGCACTCGCTGCACCGATTCAGCAGGTGGAGGTGGAGAGGGCGATTCGTGCCATGCCGTTGGGGAAGGTGCCTGGGCACGATGGGCTTCCGGTGGAGTTCTATCGTACTTTCATCGCCCAGCTGGCCCCCTTCCTGACCTCCCTGTTTCAGGAGATCATGGACACGGGGTTTCTCCCGCGGTCATTTCGCGAGTCTGTCCTGCTGCTGCTCTCCAAGGGGAAGGACGATAGCTCCTTGGACTTTTGGCGGCCGCTCTCTCTTCTGAACGCGGACCGGAAGATTCTGGCCAAGTGTTTGGCCAACCGACTGGTGGAGGTGTCGGGCGTTTTGCTGTCCCCTTCCCAGTATTGTTCCGTTCGGGGGAGAGGGGTTCTGGACGCTGTCGCCACAGTCCGGGAGGTGGTGGAGAGAGGCCGGTCGCTCCAACGGGACCATTGGTTGATCTCCTTGGACCAGTCCAAAGCCTTCGATCGAGTCAGTCACCGGTACCTGTGGGTGGTACTCCAGCACTTCGGCCTCCCCGCAGGTTTCCTCTTCATCTTGCAGGCGCTGAACCGAGGGGGGGTGAGCTTTCCGTTTATTAACGGGTGGCTCGGACGGCCATTTGGTGTCGCCTCGGGGGTGCGGCAGGGGTGCCCTTTGAGCCCCCTGCTGTATGTCTTCTCCCTCGACCCCTTCCTCCGGAGCTTGTCCTCAGGTGGGTTGCGGGGCCTGGAGGCGCCTGGTGCGCCCCCGGTGACCGTCGTTGCCTACGCTGACGACATCTCAGTTTACGTGGATGGCACTGAAGGGGTAGAGGCCCTGCGGGAGGCCGTGGAGGAGTACTCGGAGGTAGCCCACTCTGTTGTCAACCACAGCAAGTGCCAGACGCTGTGGTTGGGCACCTCGGGGGCCTCCCCGCCTTCCTGCGCCCCCTTTCCTCCTCCCGTGGGGGAGGTCCGCGTTTTGGGCCTTGTCTTCGGGTCGGAGGACTGTGCGGAGTCCAATTGGGATCATTGTCTTGAGACTGCATGGTGTCGGGTGCTGTGGTGGAGGGGGTGGAGGTGTACGTTCGAGGAGAAGATCAAACTCCTCGGGACGTTTCTGCTTCCCCTCTTTCTGCACGTGGCCACGGTCTTCGTTCTTCCGTCGTCCCGTCAGGCGTCTGTCAGTGCCGTCTTTTTCTGTTTTCTGTGGGGGAACCGCCTGAACCCTGTCCAGCGCAAGATTGTTTGCCTGGATCGGGCAGAGGGCGGTTTGGGTATGTTGCACCCCCTTGTTTTCCTGTCAGTCTTGTCTATGGCGTTTCACTTAGGTAGGATGCGGGAAGGGGGTGGGGTTTGGTGGGTGGCCTCCTATCGGGAGTGGTTCTCCCGCTTCTGGGAGCAGTGGAAGGGGGCATCCTCGGTCCCACGTGTGCGTCGGAGCGGGGAACAGGCCCCATCGTACGTATTTGCGATGGTGGGGCTCATTCGGTGGTGGGGGGTGACCGACCCGCTCGCCCAGTCCTTGGGGCGGAAAGGATTGTACCGGATGGTACTCACCTCTCACTTTCAACCACGGTGGGCCCTGCGGGACTGTCCAGCGGATGTGATGCAGCGGGGCCTTCGGCATTTGAACTCTCCTCGGCTGCCGAAGAAAGTTCGGGATGTGGCCTGGTTGTCTTTCCACGGGCGTTTGTACATGAGGGACAACCTCAAGTACAGGTCACAGGCCGAGCGGGTCTGTCCGAGGGCTGAGTGTGAAGGGCAGACGGAGACCATGGACCATTTCCTCCGGCAGTGCCCCTTTAACGTGGAGGCCTGCCGGTTGGTGTCCGCTGCTCTTCACCTGCGCGATCTTTCCCTCCTCACGTATGCGGAGTGGGTGTACGGGGCCTGGTCCTTTCCTCTAAGGCAGGACTCCGGGACCCTCTACCTCATCACGGCTGTAGTGCGCTACCACCTGTGGCAAGCGCGCTGTCATGTCTCGACCTGGGGGTTGGTCCTGCCCCTCGACGAGGTGGTGCGGGACATTTTGGAGGAAGTGTCCAGCATGGCGCAACGCGAAAGGCGGGTGGTGGAGGCCCATCGTTGGGAGTGTCTGTGGCGTCACCTCACCCTCCGCCCCCCGTGAGGGGGAGGGTTTCCCTGGGGTTTATTCCGTGTTAGGGGTTTGGGGTTGTTTTTCTCCCCTCTCTGGGGTTTCTTCCGTGGTAGGAATTTGGGGTTGTTTTTCTCCCAGTGGGGGGGGGGGGGGGGTGCGCTGGTACTGCAGCATTTTGACCACTTGTCTGCTCTCCCTCTCTCCTTGGGGGATGGATGTCCCACTTGTTTTGTTTTGGTGTAAGTGTTCTTTGTGTTCTGTGCATCCCGTTCCGCTGCCTGGGTTGCAGGGCAGCACTGGGTTGTGTTACTCTATTGTTTTGTATCTTTCGTTTTGTTTTTGGTGGGATTCTGTTGGGGACGGGCTCGATGTGCCCTTATGTTTTTGTTTGGGGGGTGGGGGTGGGGAGTTTCCTTTTGATGTATTTGCTTTGTGGGTGGGGAGGGGGCAGGGAGTGGGGTGGGGGGTGGGGGAGCTGCTGCTCCCTCTGAAGGGAAGGGGATGGGGACAGGGGACTATGTTTTTTGGGCGGGTTTTGGGGGGGGGTTTGGCAGTCCTCAACCAGTGGACAATGTGGACATTTGGACTGGTGTGGGTTGTTGTGGGGGGGGGGGGAGGGGTTTGGGGATGGATATGGACTCTGTCTGGACTCCTATGGGGTGTTGTTATGGGGGGGGGGGTTGGGACGGACATGGACAATGGACATTGGACCTATGGGGGGGGTTGGGATCTGAACATTGTTTGGGCTGAGGTGGGTGTGTTGGGGGTGGTGGGCACGTGAGTTGGTTGCTGGGTTTGGGGAGGTGTGTCACGGGGGGGGGATTTGATTCTTGGGTGTGCTATGTCGGGGTGGGTGGGGGTTTTGAGGGGTGTGGGTCTTGGTTGGGTTGCTTGTTTTTGCTTTTTGTATGTCTTTTTGTTGCTTGTATAATAAACACAAAATTTCCACTCATACCAGCTTGCTTGAGTATTTCAAATCTGGGGAACACCAGATATAGACCTCTTTGCAAGTCCACAGAATGCCAAACTTCCCCGATTCTGTTCCAGAATCCCGGCTCACAACTGTCAGGCAAGAGATGCTTTCCTACTCCACTGGGGTCAGGACTTCCTCTATGTCTTCCCACCCATTCCCCTCATTCCCAAAACTTTATTCAAACTTCAGAGAGACAGATGTCGTATGATACTCATAGCTCCACGTTGACCATGACAAACGTGGTATCCTCTTCTTCTGCGTCTCTCTCAAACCACTCCTCTGGAGTTGGGGAATGCTCCAGATCTTCTGCCTCAGGAGGATGGATGCTTACTGCATCCCAATCCCCAGTCCCTACATATCAGGGCCTGGTTACTAAAAGCCTAGAATTCCAGGATATTAACCTTTCTCAACAAGTAAATGATATTCTTCTGGCTTCCAGAAAACCTTCCACAAGACATTCCTACGCTTTTAAGTGGAAAAGGTTCTCTGTCTGGTGTTCCCAAAAGGAACTTAACCCCCTTTTGGTACCTGTAGAGTCACTACTAGAGCATCTCCTCCAATTATCAACTTCTGGTTTAAAGACCAATTCAGTGAGAGTCCATCTTAGTGCTATTGCTGCTTTTCATAAACCTTTCGATGGACAACCTATTTCCTCTCATCCTACTCTTAACAAAACCTCCCATTAAACCACCACTGGTGGCATGGGATCTGAATCTTGTTCTTGTTCAGCTTATGAAACCGCCCCTTGAACCTTTAGCCACTTCGGACCTAAAGTTTCTTTCATGGAAAGTTATTTTCCTAATTGCCATCACTTCTGCAAGACACATTAGTGAACTACAGGCGTTAGTAGCTGACCCTCCTTATACAAAGTTCCACCATGATAAAGTAGTCCTCAGGACTCATCCTCACTTTATGCCAAATGTGGTTTTGCCTTTTCATTTAAACCAGTCAGTTTATCTTCCTATATTCTTCCCTAGGCCTCATGCCTCTAGTGCGGAAAGGAATCTTCACACATTGGATTGTAAAAGAGCCTTAGCCTTTTATCTCCAAAGAACTAAGCCACATAGAAAATCCTCTCAGCTTTTTGTGGCTTTTGACTCTAGTCATTTTGGACTTCCAGTTTCCAAAAGAACTCTGTCAAATTGGATTGCAGATTGCATATATACATATCAGAGTAAAGGGCTTTCTCTCGAGGGCCTTGTCACAGCTCACAATGTGAGAGCAATGGCAGCCTCAACGGCTAACCTTCGTTCTGTGGCTATTGATGACATCTGCAAAGCAGCCACTTGGGCTTTGGTACATACCTTCACATCCCACTATTGCTTAGACAAGGACTCCCGTCGGGATGCCTCGTTTGGCCAGGCTGTTCTCCAGCATCTCTTCCATACTTAATACAACTCGTACCCACCGTCCATGGTTTGGATGCCAGATGTCCATGGGAGGAAGCATGACCCATCTCACCTGGGTTCGCAGTTTTCTGGGGTCACCCCTTGGCATCTTTCAGCTGGGGAGTCCCCATATGTGAAGACTACATTCCTGCTTGCTCCTGGAGATAGCGTAGTTACTCACCTGTAACAGATGATCTCCGGGAACAGCAGGAATTTAGTCTTCACAACCCACCCACCTCCCCTAGGAGTTGTCTTTACCTATCTCTTTCTCTACTTCTCTCCTTTGGTCTCAGCTATAAACTCAACTGAAGTGAGAGAGGCATAGAGGCAGGAAAGCAGCATGCATGTGTTGTGGGATGCTCCCAAAAGCGTTCCTATTGGATGCTGGGGAGCGTTCCCATGCAGGTTCCGTCGGTACCGACGATACCCTTATGTGAAGACTAAATTCCTGCTGTTTCCGGAGATCATCTGTTATAGGTGAGTAACTACGCTATACACACACACACTCAAGACAAACTGCCATTCACACAAAAACTCAGACACGACAATAGAGATACTGGGGCCATAGAGAAGCCAGGGAATCCATACCTCATGCAGCCTTCACTGCGCAGCAGACGGATTCATCGTGTATCTGGTCCTGTCTTATTATATACCCTTGCTCAGGATCATTCTTACTGTTCAGGCATTCTTTTCTAATTAGCTGATTCTTGTTCCAGCTGTCTGGGGCCCCACTTGTGTGATGTTGTTCTACTCATGTCTGTACCCCTCTCCGTTGACCTTTTTTGGGCCCATGTCAGCAATTATCATTCTGGGCCTTGTCAGATTTATATTGTTATCTGACCTCTGACCTCCTCACTCAGTTCTTAACCTGGTTTTCTTGCTTGGTTCTCTCCCACCCCTCATTTCCCAAGAAATATATCTCTTTAACTCTCCATGTTCTGAGAACTGTACTGGGGGCCATATGTTCTTCTTCATGCTAAGCTGGCATATTTATCTCTCATGATTGCCTTTCTACCCTCTCTCTGTCTACCATTTACTGATAAGTGTGTTTTCACATCTTTTCCATATGATGTCATATACCTCTGAAAGCTCACGTACGCACCTCAGCACAATTCCAGCATTCAGACATTTCAATGATTTTTCAGCTGTTGATAGCACTCCAAGCCCTTCTGGTATGAGCTCCAACTCTGGCTTGGCAGACAGGATAGCACTACAAACCTAGTGCAGAAGGTGACAAGTGTGGGAGGAAGCGAGGCGGTGTCGGAACAGGAGCTCTCGGTGGAAACTGTGAAGGACCTGAATGGTTGACAGACTGCTTTTACATGTCCTCCCAATTTCTTTCTCTCTCTGTTTCAGCCTTGAATTGCTTTCCAGTCATTATTCTGTTATATGTTTGAATCGTTATTGTGTGGATGGCTGTTTAATGTTTTTGAGGGTGGTGGCAGGTTTGTGCAGCGTCTGCCGTGAAGTGGGGAGTATGCTCTAGATATGTTTTTGCTTGGGGGGAGGCTCAGGATAGGATAGGTATATAACCCTGGTTTTTCATGATGTGGATGGGGTGTAGTTTGTAACAGAGACAGATGGTGGTTGGAAAAGATGGTGTGTATGCATGTCTTGGGGGGTTGTCTGAGACCTTGAATGATGGGGATGAGCGTGGGGTGAGGACTGTTTGTGGTGTATATGCATATGGGTGTTTTGCCATTTGAATGAGTGGGACTGATATTGGAAGGGGTGGCCGGAGATCCCCTCTCTACTATGTTTTGGAAGTTGATGGTGGTGTCTGACATAATTTGAAGAGGATCTTCAGTCTTTTGATTATGTTTTTCTGGGTTGTGGGTTTTGCAGGTGCGATTTTTAGGAGAGTTGGTGGGGGGATAATGTGTGGGGTTGGAGGTGGGTGTGGGATGGTGTTGGTGAGTGAGGGGTTTCTCCTTCTAAAACTTTCTATCAGCGTTTTCAGCTTCCTGTGGCTATATTGCTGGGTTATGGCTCTTAAAATTGCTGCACTTCATGTTAGTGGTCTAAATAGCCCAGTGAAGCATAAGTGCATTCTCTCATATTTGCAGAAAGAGCATGTTGATATTGCGCTCTTGCAAGAGGTCCGCTTAATACCTCTGGAGGTGGAAAAATTAAAAGAGGTGCAGTGGGGGCAAGTTTTCTATTCGATCTGCGATTTAAAAAAAATGGGTGTAGCCAATATGGTGAGTGCCCGTATTTCCTTTACCGTGTATGAGACTGGGGGGAATACTCAGGGGCAGGTTGTATATGGTGGGTTGGGTCAAGCAGAATGAGTTATCCCTCTTAAATATATATGCTCCTAATGTCCCAAAGGGGTCCTTTTTTAAGCAAGCCTTCACTTCCTTTGAGGCCAAAGCAAAAGGTGCTGTTTGGGTAGCCTTGACCTATCTTACATGCTCGTTAGATAGGTCAGGGCCTGCTGTAACAGTACGACCCCTCCCTGAATCAGACACTTTGTGACGTGCATTGGACAGATCTGGCTGAGTTGATATTTGGTGCACCCTAAATCCTCAAGAACAGGATTATACCCACTGCTCCACGAAGACACAGTGGTATTCGCGGTTCGATCTTTCTTGCGACAGGGAACCAGATTTAGTCAAGGTTGAAGGGATTTTCATACTATCAATTGTGATAAGTGATCATGCTATGGTGTGCTTGCGAGTTGATATGTGCCAAGGGGCAAAGCGCTGGTGGCAGATTAACTTCCAGTTGCTGCAAGACGAGACCGTATGAAAGCATATGCAGGAGTGGTGGGCGGACTATTTTACCATTAATGACACAGGAGAGGTCTCATGTGGGGCTTTTATGGAAGGCTGGGAAAGCCTTAATGCGTAGTAGATTGCTGCGGTTAGCCTCCCAGTGGAAAAAGCAGGGGAGGCTGCATTGGAGAACTACCAGGAAGAACTGGGCAGACTAGAGAAAGAACACAAACGGACCGGCTTCCACAAGGTGTATCATAGTCTCCTTGAGGTGCGGCGGAAGATTGATGTCATAGAGGTTGAGTGCATTGAGCTTTTACTGAGGCTCACCAAACACAATTTTGTGGAATTTGGTGGGAGAGCTGAGAAACGTTTGGCCTGGCAATTGCATAAAAAGAGAGCCAGCTGGCTGATCAGTCAGGTTTCTAACCAAAGTTGAGCATTACACAGAGATAGTATTGGTATAATGCACGTATTTCAAGACTTTTATTTGGGTTTTTATGCCTCAGAAGCTTCCATTGCTCCTGCGGAACGTTTGGCCTTCTTGGAGAGAGTGGACCTGCCTTCCTTGTCCGTGGAGCAGCAGGCCCTATTGGAGAGAAAGATCTCACAAGCAGAAATCCACTTGTCTATCCAATCTCTAGCTTCTTGTAAGGCTATGGGTACCAACATACAGTTTTCCTATCGGGGCATTTTCTACAAATGGGCTAATTTTGCGGATACCATGACAGTCGTGAACCTCACTTCTAAGCCAGGGTATGTGGAGTATGATCTTAGTCTCTCAAATTTACTGCTAATGCTTGACACAATACTTGCATCATGCCAAAGAGGGCTTCCTTCTGGAGTTTGTAAGATGTAACAAATATAGGTAGTTTATCAAGATGTGCCTGGAAATTCTTCTTTATCAAGCCTGTCGCTCCCAGTACAGTAGTAAGGATTTTTGTATTTTTTGGCCACATTTTCTTCATTTCTGATTGCATTTCTTGGTACTTCAGGATATTCTGCCTCTCCATGCGATTCACAGAATAATCACTCGGTACCGACACTTCTATGATCAATGCCATTCTGGTATTCTTCTCCTTTACCACTATATCAGGTTTCCTGGCATCCAGTTTCTTATCAGTCGGAATAGGAATAAGAGACTGGATGCCAGGAAACCTGACAAAGTGGTAAAGGAGAAGAATACCAGAATGGCATTTTCCCATTGAATGGTTCAAGGTGATGTGGGAGGTGGTGCCTCTAGTCGTGCAGCGAGTATTCTTGAGACTATGAATAGTTATGTATGAAGCTGAGATATCCTTAATCCCTAAGGGAGGTCATTCGCCAGAGGAGTGCAGAAATTATAGGCCAATCTCACTTCTTAATAGCGATGTTAAGATCTTCGCCCATGTGTTGGCCAATCAGCTTGATGGTGTTTTTACATCCTTTGTATACACGGATCAAAGAGGCTTCATCAGTGGCTGCCAGACTTTTGACAACGTATGCTGCTTTTAAAAGTTCTGCTTCATATTAACCAAATGGGGCGTGCTGCATGTTGTATCTCCCTAGATGCTGAAAAAGCATTTGATAGGTTAGAGTGGGAGTATCTGTTCATGGTACTGCGCAGATTCGGTTTTGGGGAGCAATTTATTGGCTGGATTTGAGCCTTGTATGCTGCTCCTATGGCCCAGGTGCTAGTGAATGGGCAGAGGTCTGAGAGGTTCTTGCTGCATTGTGGTACTCATCAGGGATGCCCTCTTTCTCCTCTGCTCTTTGCCCTTGCCATCGAACCACTGTCATCTCTTCTGCACTCCACTCCTGATATCTGGCCTATAATGATAGGGGGCACTCCCCACCAAGTGTCGATGTATGTGGATGACACCCCGATTTTTGTCGAGGATCCAGGATTGGGTGCCTTTTTTCCAGTTTTTCCAGCAGCGGCAGTTAACCAGAGTGCCATCAGAGGTTGAGAAGCTTCTTTTTGGGCACCAGTCCCGGTGGAAGGGACTTCTCTAAAACCTCTATAAAGCTCTTCTTGGTCTTCATACAGCTAGACCGGACTGAATATTGGCACCACCTGTTGGGGCACCCTCTCTACCCTGAGGACTGGAATACTATCCACCAGAAAAGGGTACAAGTGGGGATGCAGTACTGGTTGTCGGCAGGCCCAATATAAGATTTTCATGCAGACCTACTTAACTCCGGTACGGATGAGGCTCTTGGATCTGCGTAGCACAGAGCTTTGTTGGAGAATGTGTGGGGCAGTTGCTATTTTTATGCACATGTGGTGGACATGTCCCCTTATTAAGGAATTGTGGGGGAAGGTCTTGGACTCCATTAGGGAAATTATGGGGGTAGCCTGCCCTTCTGACTAGGGATTCTGGTTGCTAGGATTCATGGACCCATATGTCGGGACTTTTCCGAATAACCATTTTTGGCTGCTCAGTTAGTGATTGCCCAAAAATGGAAAGCTGTGAAGGAGCCTAGTTTAACAGACTGGCGGATCCGTGTGAATGAGTCCATGATTCTTGATCTGCTTTTCTATCAGATGAAGGTACAGCGGAGTCTTTTTGAAGAAATTTGGTCCTCATACCATAAATGGTTGGAATCTGGTCATGGTACCTAGTTGTTTGGGTTTTTGTTCTTCTCCTTTAACCCTCCTCCCATTCTCTGGATGAGGGTACTTCTGATTCTCATCCATCTCCAGTTGCTTGTGTTGGGTACCCTCACTAGTCTCCCTCTAACATTGCATAAGCCTCCAGATGATAGCTTTGTGCTGTGACCCTGGTCTCTGGGGCTAGCCTCTCCTGAGTGCCCCTCACAGTCGTCCCGCCCCCCTCCACCTCACCTCTTCGTGTACTCTCTTTCGCTCTTTCTGCCTTGCACTCTCCAGGTTCGGTTTTGGGATTTGCTTTGGGACCTGTTTAGGGGTCTTTTCTTTTCCCTTTCGTTAGTTATTCTTGTATTTATTTTTGCTTTCACAGTTGAATGCATGCATTATCTGTGCAGATTGTTGTTCTGGTCTGCACTGGCAGTCTTAATTAATGAGAGTTATTGAGAGGGGTTGGTTGATTGGTTTATGTTTGGTGTTTCACCTGCTCTATGATGTTATTCTATTGCCTTTATAATGTTTTAGAACTTATGCGGGTACATTTAGGCTCCACCCAAACTCCACCCCTGTGTACATCCAAATTGAAAGTAAATGTGATAAGGCTTATGCAGACACTTAGGGAGTTATTCTGTGCTATGAATAGTGGGGATGGACGGCCCGACGGGACATCCATCCCCGCTATTAGTGCTCTTGTCTGCCCCCGACTAACTTCCCCGCCGGTTGTGTGGGGAAGTTAGACAGGGGTGGGGAAGGAGTGGTCTGGAGGCGGAGTTTGGGCAGACAGTGGGTGGTCACCGGCCCTGGACATACAGGGCAGATTCTAATGTTGGCCCTGTACGTCCAGGGCTGGCGAAATGTCCGGGGAAGTTATTCCACCTCCGAGGTGGAATAACTTCCCTGGACTTTTTTTTTTACGGCCTCGGGCACGGATGGGGCAAGGGGGGCCAGGGTTTATTCCCTGCAACCTGACCCTGACCTTAGGAGACCATATCAGGGGTCAGACTGCGAGGAATAAACCCTTTTTGCTGTCAGCAATGTGCAGCAAAGGCAGGGAAACCCAGAAAAGTGATAGTTGTGATACATGTGCAGGAACCAAAAAGGCAAATAAACATATAAAATGACCAGAACCACATTTAAAATCCCAATAACCAAGCTGGCCACTAGTGATATTAATGATAAACATAAAGCAACACTACTGACAAAGCGTAAAACTTAAGATATCATGTTTGGAAGGGTCTATGCTCTGTCCCCCTACAAAGTGAATGATCCCACATTGAAATAGCGCTGATCAGGGTTTCTGTTGTTTAGATTGGGCAGGTTTGTTATGGCGTGCACATGTGCAGCAACAGCAGAGTGGGCACATAGGAAAGGGCAACTGTACTAATGCTGTAAATGGGATCAGGGGGCTGCAGGCGGCACATGCTGTGGTCCAGCTGGGGCACAATGCAGACTAGGCAGATGCCTAGGTGGCACATAGGAATGCCAAAACTGTAAAGCAGCAAGACAGCAACTGATGAGGGTTCAACATGGGCACGAGTGTGTGTCCCAAAGTGTCAAAGGGGATATTACCCAGCAGGTACCCCCAAGGGCACATAACATTGGCAGGCGGTGCTGGGGGAAAGCACGCATGTCCATGTAGGCACCTCTACCTGAGAACCCACACCATAGGCAGCTGCCTATTGGCACACTGGATGGCCTGGGACTGCACACCACCAGCACCACTGGCATAATGGCATGTCAGCATGGTGGCGGAGGGGTGCTGGTGGCGGAGGGGGCAGTGGCATCTGCCCACAACAGACCATGGCCTAGCCTCATTTAGGTGGGTGCTGTGCACTGCAACAGACAGGGTCTGTCTGACGAACAGTCATGGTATCCCCAGGGAACGAGCTGTCCCTGTGGAAACAGTGTGGTGCAGTACACACAGCCAGTGTGTTCAGGAGCAGAAGGTCATAAGTTCAAGTCCCAGCTGTGGCTCCTGCCAACCCTGTCCCCATATTTTACCCAGTACTAAACCAAGGTAATAAAGATGGAACCTTTATTGCAGATAAAATGAATATGTCTGAAACGCCTACATGTGCAATCCCTAGAGCAGTTTCCCAACTGCAGTCCTGGAGGGCCAAACACCATTCAGGTTTCATGCTGACCGTAATAAATATGCCTGTGCTACATTAGTATGCGCCGCCCCCATTGTATGCAAATGTATCTCATGCATATTCATCAGGGACAGCATGAAAACCTGAACAGTGCTTGGCCCAACAGGACCGGAGTTGGGAACCTCTGCCCTAGAGCAGAGGCCAACAGGGGCATAAACACCCACACCCACAGGCTCCACTATCCAAAGCCTCATGGAGAGTCAGGCTGTTGGGCCCTGCGCGGAGCAGCATCTCCCAATACTGGCACCTGCATTCCTTAGCAATGCCGTCCTAAACTTGGGAACACGTTCCACATATATCAAAAGGTTGCTATGATTAATGTCAGCTAACAAATCCTAAGTTAAACACAATTTGTTGATAGAGCTTCATCATAGCAACCTTTCTGATATCTGTGGAGTGTGTTTCAGTTATTGATTCTGACAGTGTTTACCACCACGGGGAGTGACCCTAACAGTAGTGAGTACCATAGCAATGCCCGCACTGTGCCCAGGACTGGTGTGGCGGCCAGGGCTGCCTCAAACCTCTATATTTGCACAATGCTGACATAGGTGTGGGAGTGTGTGTCTGTCTACCCAGTGTGTTGTGGCTGCCTACACCTTACGGAGCCCACATTGCTTGCACTGTTTCCAGTGTTAGCCTGCCAATGTGCATAATGAGGAGGAAGGTACTGTGGATATGGTCCAGTCAGGGTGGCATGGGCAGGATGCATTTGCACAGGGTATAGGGCAATGGCTGGGACATTGTAGTGCCCGACCACCACCTGCATGGACAGGGTGGCCACAGCATGTCATGCTGGGAGGTTGCTCTCACCCTGACTGTGCAGTGACCACGGCATGGCTAGGTTCCCCCATAGTGCTGTATAGTATTTTTCTTAAGTGGTATTTATGGGTTCTCTTTTCTGGGGCCCAATCTCTGACATATCTGTGTGGTGTGTGTGCTGATGTCCCAGTTTAGGGTTTGCACAGTTTCTCCAGGAACATGCACTATGTACTAGCTAGCAGACTGTCTACAGTTAGCATCTGTATGGCTGCACCACCTTGCAAGGTGCATCAGGTGCACACTGACTGCCCTCTGCTGGTGAATGTCAGAATGTAGTAGGGAGCAGCTGAGATGACTGGGCCCATTACCTATCTGCCCGTGGCCCTGTCCCAAGTGCAGATCTTCAGCAGCTGTCCGTTTGCCACCAGGACTGGGGTTGCTGGTCCCACAGCCTGTCCTCATGTACCTCCACTGCTCCCCTTCCAAAGAGTGAGAGTGTGGGTCTGTTGGGGGCATGTCCCCCACCCTGACCCAGTGAGAGCGGTTTGCTAAGTACATTGTTGCCATATGAGCCCTGACACACCCCTGCTCTCTAAACAGATGACCATAGCAAGCTCAGTGGATATGTAGTATGCTGTGTATATCATGGTTCACAAGGGCCAGACATGACTAGCAATGACAAAGGGACACAGAGACCTTCTAAAGATGTCTGCAACAAATATCTGTCACACATTGGCACTGACGGAGACCTGCAGCACAGTCCACATCAACCAACCCGGGTACTGCGGACCTGGTGCTGGTCACTCCACCTCACCCTCAGGGTGAGCACAGAACATGCACATTGGCATGGCCTGTGGGTACTCTGTGACAGTAACACGCACGGTCATTCCCCCCTACCAAGCTGATGTGCTGTAGAGGTGCATACCCCATCTGGTGAGCAGATGTAGACTGCTGTTCTGCATGTGAATTGCATTATGGGTACTGTTGGTTCTATCCTATCCTGGTAGCCACAGCAGACAGTTTTATGGTGATGTGCACTCTTTCTGTAGTCAGCCATGGGCATGATAACTCCCATAGTGATGTAGCACAATGGTTAATGCAATAACCTCAATAGCAGAGGTCATTGGTTCAATTCCTCTCTCTTTCTTTTTTTTTTATGGCTGTCCAACGCAACTACATTTCATTCGTGTAACAGTCGTATCTGTGCAGATCTGTGCTGCCACCACATTATACCCTCATCACTGTTGCCATCCATCCTGCTGTCTGTCTATGTGCGTGTGCCAGCTGTGTGGCGTCCTGCCCTAATGTGCAGGCTGCTACCCCATGTCCTGCACTGGCACACTTTTCTGCATTGCGGCTCTTCATGTTTGCCTCTCCTGTGTCTGCTCTGCATGGCACTGCTCTCCTCTGTCCTCCTGTCATTGCACTTATCCTGCCACCTCTACCTCCTCTGGTGGACACGTATCCCCATCCTCTGCCACACACTGTCATTGTTGCACTGTACATTACCATCACCCTGTACATCAGTACAGCTGCTCCCGATATGTTTGTCCACTTTACCTGCTGCCACATGGGCTGCACGCAGATTTGGCTGGTCCATGAGCTCCGTCATCTACTTCCTTCCATCACTTGTTCATTGCCTTTCCTTGGTGCTCTGTGAAGTGTTATGGTTACATCTGTGTTTGAGCCATACATTTCATGCTTGTGACTTTGGGGCACCTTTGTGCCCCTGGGTACCATCTCCTGTGTCACCTTGGCATACCTGGGGCATCTTTCGCGGCACCTTAGGTTTGGCCAGCTATGGGGCACCTTATATGCTGCCTTGGAGGGTGCCAACCTTTCATGCCACCCTCTGGGGCACATTATGATCTGCCTTTGATGACGTGGTGCTTTATGATGTGCCTTATGGTGCGCCTTAAAAGTTGCATTAGGTTGCGGCACTGGGGTGAGGCTTTTTTGGCTGGCAGTGCAAATTGTTGGGATGTGTCTGACTGTTAAAAGCAGGAAAGGGGATTGCCTGAGATAGTCTTTTAAGTAAGCCCACTGGGGGATCAAACTCATGACCACTGAATCTGCAGTCAATGCATTAACCATTGTGCTACACCTCTGTTGTTGTGATTGCAGGTCAGCGCGCCTAATTAAGGCTAATGCGCGTTAACGTGCTACGGCTCCCTCTATCGCGTGATAATGGACTTTATTGCGCGTTAACCCGAAATGCTACCTTAAGACCGGAACGCCCACTACCTTATATGGCATTCGTGACAGTAAGACTGCAACTAACGCCGGTAACATTAAGACGGTTTAGTAAACATACCCCTTATTACTTAATCTCTTTTTTGAATAAATAGTCAACATATATCCTTTTTTTCTTAGTTACTCAGTGAGGATACCTTTCTTTCTTATCAAGGTTTAGATTATGATCTTATAATACTTTATTACTTGTGCTAAAATTTAGACGGTCCTTGGGGGTTCAAAAACTTTTTCTCAGCAGTGTTTGCCAATTAGCACATTTTAATTATTGCTGCTCATGTTAATGCAAAAGTATATGTTATTTTTGAAACTTTAATACCTCCAGAGGTGTAGTTTTTGTAATAAAGAGCATATTAATGTTCATTTTAATGCACTTAATTACAGCAAAAGCCAAATTAGGGCATGCCTCAGCGCAGGTGTAAATGTGTATGTTTTACATCATATGCAGTAATTTAAAAAGGCAAGTATGTGCATACTTTCCACCTTAAAAACTGGTGTAACTTATGCACATTTTTGCCATTCCAGTTATAATGGTACATGCCTCATTAACTTTCTCTTGTTACCAGTGGAGTTCCAAAGGTGTTGAGTGCCCAGAATGGATGCTTTCTGCCCCAGATAACCCCCACCCCTGTGACAATACTCACACACAGACACACACACACAGACACACACACACACACACATCCTGCTGGGCCCTCATGAAGGAGGCATTTGTGGCAAGCATACCTTTGCTGGCTTGCCATACTCTCTCCTCTCCAGGCCTGGCAGCTGTTCCCTCCTGGTGAAGTCTTGCAGTGCAGCTGTTCTCGTGAAACTTTGCATGCCTCCTCTGTAAAGGTCCAGAAGTGGCACCCCTCCTTTCTAGTACTCGGAGTAGGTTGCACCTACCACCCTGCCCGTGGTATGTTACTGCTTTTCACTGTGGCCAGCATCCCTTCTAAGGTGCATGGGAGTTTTTCACTCTCTTTCCTAGTATGGATGGTGGTGCATCAATATCGTGGTTTTAATCATGAGGGGCAAGCGTCAGTAGAATCTGCCTGCCCCTCATGATTAATGCACCAACCTCCATAGTAGGAACCTGGGCAGAGGACTCCCATGCACTCTAGAGGAAGCATTAGCCATGGCTCTCTATCACTCAGCTGCCACTGCCGCCTTCAGATGTCTCCATGGCTCTTTCTTGTTGTTGCCATGGCTGTCCTTTTGTTGACTCTGCAACACTTTCCTACAGCTATAACCATCACTGCAAAGGTTCATGTGATACTTTCTGTTTTCTCCTCCTTCCACAGTAGACGGCTCAAATCATTTCCAGATTTGTAGCCTAAACCACTACTATGGGAGATTTGACTTTCAACTTCTCCAGTGTCTGGTAGGCAATGGGAGCTTAAAGGCATCATTTCTGCTGCAGGTCAGCTTTTCCTTTTCTTATCAATGCGTAATCCAGCTCTGGAATTTGCTACCGGAGGATGTACTAAAAGCTGTTAGTGTAGCAGAGTTTAAAAAAGGTTTGGACAAGTTCCTGGAGGAAGGGTCTATATACCTAAAGAGGACCCAGGAAATCCATTGCTTACCCCAGGACAAGCATTATGGAACCTGTGTACCTTTTTGGGAACCTGCCAAGTACATGTATAATCAGCCATATGCACATGTAGATAGCATTCACATGTAAATTGAGGGAGGAGTAGTCTAGTGGTTGGGGCAAGGTACTTCAGGCCGGAAGGTCGGGGGTTCAAATCCCACTAGAGGACAGCAACCTTGGGCCGGAAGGACTGGGGTTTCTAGTCCCACAGATGCTCCTTGTGGTCTTGGGCAAGCCACTTAACCCTCCATTGCCCATGTTCCCTGTAAGTATTAGTGTATGTGTCTCATATCCCTGCGTGTTAAATGTATCCCCCAATTGTGTCATGACCGCTTTGATTGAAGGATAAGGTGGTATACAAAAACTGTCTAAATAAATAAAAATAAATAAATGGCCATTTTAGAAAGAGTCCAATTTACATGTGTGTGATGGGATCTCTAGAATGTTACCCATCCCTCTCCAAAGGGATTATCAACAGTTCCCTTTAAGAGAGTCTGCAACCGAGAGTTCAGGGCTGGGAGGGCGTGGCTCACAGTCAGAGGTTAAGAACCCAGCAAGCTGCAGGAGACAGCAAGACCCATGAAGTCAGAGGTCCTTTCAAGGCTAGTTGTGCAGAGTAGTTCTGAGATAAGAATTTAAACTGGGCTGGAGGAAGGGCCAAGAGAACCAGCTTATGGAGCTTTAACAAGCTGAGAAGAAGTAAAGCTGCTTTTGTTTTCCCTGAACTGCTGTCTGGCCTGTGTTGTACAGAACTCCCCCCCCCCCCCCCTTTTCCTACCACAAGCCAAAGTAGACTAATGGTTAGAGCACTGATTTAGAAACCAGGGTTTGATTCCCACTAGCACTCCTTGTGGCATTGGACAAATTAATTAGCCCTCTATTGCCTCAGAAAAATCCAAGTTATCAATGTCCCTGTTTAATGTACTTTACCAAGTTTAAGTTACAATGTACACAGTTTTGACTGGACTGATAAAGAGTTATAAAAAACCTGTTATATAAATAAATGCCACACTACCACATATGGTGGCAGCTTGGGGATTTCCTCTAACCATGTGACTGAGGTGCAAGAGATAAAGGTGTTGGGGCCACTTGGCAATAGTGATCATAGCATGATCACATTTGATTTAATAAATGGAAGCAGGATGGCAAGGAAATCCACAGTACTACTTTTTAACTTTTAAAAGGGAGACTATGATAAACTGAGGAAAATAGTTAAGAAAAAGCTAAAAGGAGCAGCTGCAAAGGTTAAAGGTTTACGTCAAGCATGTGCATTGTTTAAAAATACTATCTTGGTTAGTAGTTGGTAGGTTTCTCTGGGGGACTGGTGGGTATCTTGCCCCAGGGTGGGGTGGTTTTTATGGGGTCAGGGTCCTGACCTCTGCGTGGGTTCTCTGGGTGGGGAGGCGGGTATGGTATGAGTTGAGTTTCCCTGGTGGTTGCTCTGCCTGCTAGGTCTCCGCTATGGGGTGTCTCCCCTGGTTCCTCTCCTCCCTCCTTTTCCGAGTCCCTACCCCCTTGGGCTCCCATTTTTGGGCCGGGGGGGGGGGCCCTGTCCCCTCCAGATGAGGAATAATGCCTAATGTTTGCTGCTTTAGAGGTTCTAATGTTTGGACCCTTCTGGGGCAGTTCATGGGAGTGTTCTTTGGGATGACAATGTTGGTAATTTGTTATATTGTTAATTATGATATACTGTATGTTCCGATTGCACCATTGCTTCCTTGTAAGAGCTTGTGGGTCTTTATTATCTGAAAAAATAAATAAATAAAAATCCCCCACTATCTTGTAATCCCAGACCAGATGTATTCCATGCTTCAAGAAAAGTGGAAGGAAGACTAAAATCTGCCAGCATGGTTTAAAGGTGAGGTCAGAGAGGCTGTTGTAGCCAAAAAAGCTTCTTTCAGGATATTGGTGCCCAAACGTAAATGCTTTATGTGCACAAAGGAGATCTATGATAATCAGGACGGATATTTTCTGTCATCATGTTTTTATGTTTCTAAGCCATAGTCCACAGGGATTTAGAAGGCTGCCCAATGACCTTATGTAACATCTATGGCCTGAATGGACCGGAGGTGTCATTTTACGCACAGCTAGCATCCCAAATAGAACAATTATCGAGACTGAGGCAATGATGGGCAGCAATCTAAATGGAGTCTTAAACCCTTTAATGGATACCTCCTGTGCCACCCAGGGCATTCAGAAAGGCAGCACCCGAATTATCCAACGGTTCTTGCAGCAGTTACACCTAGTGGATACATGGCAGCTCCTACACCCTCAAGAAAGAGACTATACATACCTCTCAAGAGCACATGGTATGAGTGCCCATATTGATTACTTTTTCATTCCTGAAGTGAGATTTTCATAGGTCAAGGATGCCCAAATAGGACCTGGGGAAATTTAAGATCATGCGATGATCTGGCTGGATCTGACCTTGTCTAAATCACATGAGGGTTGACGGTTATGGCACTTCCCCCTGGAACTATACAAGGATGAACAGTTTCAAGCATACCTTACAGAGCGCTGGCGGGTCTATATAACCCAGAACACGCAACATCAGGACAATCCCGAACTGTTCTGGGAGATGGCAAAAGCCATATTTAGAGGGGATATAATAGTATATTCTGCCAGGTGGCGACGTATGTTGAATGCACGGGTGCTTCGTCTGGAGAAACAGGTGGTATGGGCATGGTGACAGTATGCTTCTCACCCTACCAGGGACTCCTGCACATGACTTTTGGAATTGCAGGCAACACTTAACGAAGTCATCCACAAGCGTGCAAAAAAATCTTACATGTATTACAAATTTCAGCTATATAGCTTTGGGGATAAAACAAGGGCATTCGTAGCACAATGTCTTTGAGGGGCGAGGGCCTCCAACTGTGTCTCCACATTGCAGGATGGGACAGGTAGAGTATGCAAAGATAATGTGGGAATTGCATGCCTCTTCCAGACGTTTTATCGCAAATTATACACAGCAGAGCGGGTCTGTCCAGATAGATTGGGGGCTTACTTCCAGCAACATTCCCTGCACCGGCTATTGGAGCAGATCCAAAGACACTGGTGCCGAATTCAAAGGTATTTGCAGCTTGTGACTGGCCAACCCTTGACTTGGACTGGAGCTCTGGTGGCCTATGATTATCTTCCCCCAGCCAGCCCAAATGGGGGATGGGAGCAAATCTTAGGGGTATGTTTACTAAACCGTCTTAATGTGCACTCTGTGACGTTATCGCACGATAAGGTACCTTATCGCACGATAATGGCGCTTTATCAGGCACACAGGTACCTTATCGCGCGATAACGCGCGCAGCGGCGCAAACGAGCGCTGAAGGCGGAGAAAGGCTCCCGGAGGGCGGAGGAAGGCTCCCCAGGGGCGGAGAGAAGGGGTCAATGGGCGGAGAGTGGGAGGGGAGAGGCTCTCTGAACACTAACGCTGTGAAATCCGAAGCTGAAAACTAACGCCAGTGAAACCCTGGCGTTAGAGCTGATTTAAAGGGAAGAGAAACCATTTCTGTCAGCAATGTACAGCAAAATCAGGGAAACCTACAAAAAAGTGATAAGTGTGATACATGTGCACGGAACAAAAGGGCAAATAAACATTGAAAATGACCCCAACAAAATATAAAAAAACATAACCAAACTGGGCAATAGTGATATTAATGGGAACCATCGAAAAACACTCCCAAGAAAGCTCCAAAAAAATGATATGAATTTTGGAAGGGTCTACGCTCTGTCCCCATACAAGGTGAATGATCCCATAGTGAAATAGCGCTGATCAGGGTTTCCCTCTCCATTGGACAGGTTTCCTATGGCGTGCACATGTTCCACAACAGCAGGGCGGGCATATCGGAATGGGCAACTGGACAGATGCTGGGAAAGGGGACACAGAGGGCTGCAAACGGCACATGCTGTGCTGCAGCTGGGCCACAGTGCGGACTAGGGTGATGCCTAGGTGGCCCATAGGAATGCTGAAACAGTAGAGCAGCCAGACAGCAACTGATGAGGGCACAACATGGGCACGAGTGTGCTTCCCACAGTGTCACAGGGGATAGTACCCAGCAGGTAATGTGGGGCCTGGCACTGCAGTACCCCCAAGGGCTCAGAACATTGGCAGGCGGTGCTGGGGGGAAGCATGGACATCTATGCAGGCACCCCTACCCCAGAACCTGCACCATAGGCAGCTGCCTACCCGCACAATGGATGGCCTGAGACTGCGCTCCACCAGCACCACCAGCAGACGGGCATGTCAGCAGGGTGGCAGAGGGGTACTGGTGGTGGAGAGGGCAGTGGCAGCTGCCCAGAGCAGACCGTGGCCTAGCCCTGTGAAGGTGAGTGCCATGTACTGCAACAGACAGGCCCTGTCTGACGAACAGTCATGGTATCCCCAGGGAATGCACTGTCTCTGTGACAACATGGTGGTGCAATGCACACAGCCAGTGTGTTCAGGAGCAGAAGGTCATAGGTTCAAGTCCCAGCTGTGGTTCCTGCCAACCCATCAGCCATATCTTACCCACTACTACAACATGTTAATACAGACAGAACCTGTAGTGCAGATGACGTAGACCTGCCCAAAACACCTACATTTTACCCTACAGAGCACAGACACCATAAACATGTGCATTACCTAGAGCAGAGTCTCCCAAAAGCAGTCCTGGAGGGCCAAACACCATTCAGGTTCCAAGCTGCCTCTAATAAATGTGGCTGTGCTGCATTGCTATGCACCGCCCCCATGGTATGCAGAAGTATCTCATGCATATTCATTAGGGACAGCATGAAAACCTGAACAGTGTTTGGCCCTCCAGGACTGGAGTTGGAAACCTCTGCCCTAGAGCAGCGGCCAACAGGGGCAGACACACCCGCACCCACAGGCTCCATTATCCCAAGCCTCCTGGAGAGGCAGGATGTTGGGCCCTGCGTGCATCTCCCCATACTAGCACTTGCATACCTTAGCAATGCCACCCTAAACATGGGAAAACTGTACACAGCTATCAAAAGGTTGCTATGATAACTGTCAGATAGCAATTCCTACGTTAAGCACAATTGGCTGATTGAGCTGCATCATAGCAACCTTTCTGATGTCTGTGGAGTGTGCCTCAGGTCTGGTGTCTGATACTGGCACCTGCATACCTTAGCAATGCCGTCCTAAACTTGGGAACACGTTCCACATATATCAAAAGCTTGCTATGATTAATGGCAGATAACAAATCCTAAGTTAAACACAATTTGTTGATAGAGATTCATCATAGCAACCTTTCTGATATCTGTGGAGTGTGTTTCAGTTATTGATTCTGACAGTGTTTACCACCCCGGGGAGTGACCCCAACAGTGTTGCGTACCATAGCCATGCCTGCACTGTGCCCAGGACTGGTGTGGTGGCCAGGGCTGCCAAACACCTCTATAGTTGCACAATGCTGGCATAGGTGTGTGGAGTGTGTGTCTGTCTATCCAGTGTGTGGTGGCTGCCAACACCCTCCACAGCCCACACTTCTAGCACTGTTGCCACTATTGGCCTGCCAATGTGCATAATGAAGAGCAAGGTACTGTGGGAATAGTCTGGATAGGGTGGCCTGGGCTGCCTGCATCTGCACAGGGCATAGGGCAATGGCTCGGACATTGTAGTGCCCAGCCACCACCTGCACGGACAGTGTAGCCACAGCATGTCCTGCTGGGAGGTCACTCTCACCCTGACTGAGAAGTGACCACGGCATGGCTAGGTTCCCCCATAGTGCTATCTAGTATTTTTCTTGTGTGATATTTATGGGTCCCTTTTGGGGCCCAATCACTGACTTATCTGCTTGGTGTGTATGCTGACATCCCAGTTCTGAGTACATGCATCTTCTCCAGGACCATGCACTATGGACTAGCTAGCAGACTGTCTGCAGCTAGTATGTGTCTTGCTGGAACACCTTGCAGGGTGCAGCTGATGGAGAATGTCAGATGGTGGTGGGGTGTGTGGCAGCTGAGCATTTCCAGGCCTACTGTCTGTCTGCTATTGCTTTATGGATGTGTACAGCTCTGCATTGCCTGCACTGTAGGGTGTCTGTTCCCCAGCAGGACTGGGGTTGATGGTCCCCTCTACTGCTACCATTGCAGGGAGGTAGAATGTGGATCTATTGGTGGGTGATCCTGTTTCCCACCCTGAGCCCCAGAGAGTGGGTTGTGTGGTAGTACATAATCCCCTCCCCTCCCCCCCTCCCTCCCTCCCTCCCCCCCCTCCCTCCCTCCCCCCTCTCCCTCCCCCCCTTCCCCCCTCTCCCTCCCTCCCCTCCCTCCCCTCCCCTCCCCTCCCCCCTCCCCCCCCCGTGGAAGCCTGCATATAAACGAATAACGAGTTTAGAAATGGTCAACAATTCCAAGTGCACGAGATTGTGCGGGTTAATAACCACCATTCAAAAATTGTGTACCATTTTAGTAAGTTCCTGTTTGCTTATTTCACACTAATGAAAGTCACAACATAGTCACTTACAATACCAGCTGAGGAATATTGAGCTCTACTCCCAACCGGCAGAAAAACGCCGTATAGCGAGCATGCGCGGCGTCTCAGGCGAAAGATTTCTAACTGACAGAGCAAAAGACAGCAACCGGTTTTGGCAATGCGGTGAGTGAAAACTGAAGCCCGAGTAGGGGATAGAGCAATGTGAAAACTTTGTATTTGAAATAACATAAAATGAGGTGATGAAAATAATCTTATAAGAAATATGACACTGTATTTCTAGGAAAACCGACAGAGTGCACAATAAGACCCCTTGAGAAAACGCTAGTGAAATGCACCAGCGCATAGGTTGGTGTTGGGGAAGAACAGCTCAACCAGATAAGTACCACTTCTGAATTACTTTTGAATCTGAAATACACTTCTGTGGGAAAGATCTGTTAGGAGCTGAGCACTACTAATGCAACATAAAGCCAAGTTAGATAATACATCGTCTAATAAGCAACATGAACAGGTCATTGATGCAAAGGTGAACACTGGGTTTAAGTTTTCACTTTAAAACCCAAATATAAGCTCCTTATTAGTATGAGACCTGGTTGCAAAGAGAAATAAACCTCATATAGGTGAAGAGTGGAGCATTTGCTTTGCATTACTTGACAGTATATTCAGCTCCGAAAGGTGATCACGTTTATATTTTGTTGGAAACAAAGTAGCTACAGACCGTGACATTGTGTGGGTCCTGTGCTCACCCTGAGGGTGAGCTGGGGCACCCAGCACCAGGTCCGCAGCACCTGGCTTGGCTGAAATAGGCTATGCTGCAGTTCCACATCAGTGCTAGTGTGTGATAGGTAGTCCTTGCAGTCACACCTAGGATACACCTGTGCCCATCTGTATTTCCCAGTTAAGTCTAGCCCTTGTGGACTATGATACAACCAGAATAGTGTATATCCTGTTTGGGTGCCATGGTCACATGTTATAAGTGAAGGGTGAAGGGTGAAGGGGGAGAGAGGGTGTTTGGACCCAAAAGCAGATTATGTAACACCACCAAACCCGACCTCTGTGGGTCAGGGTGGGGGACAGGCTCTCCCACCAACAAATCCACACTCTACATCCCTGCAATGGTAGCAGTAGAGGGGACCATCAACCCCAGTCCTGCTGGAGAACGGGCACCCCTACAGGGCAGTCAATGCAGATCTGTACGCATCACATAAGGCAATGGCAGACAGGCAGAACGCAGGAAAAGCTCAGCTGCCCCCCACCACTATCTGACATTCACCAGCAGAGGGCACAGTCAGGCTCCACCCACTGCACCCTTCAAGGTGTTCCAGCCATACACATGCTAACTGCAGACAGTCTGTTAGCTAGTACATAGTGCATGCGCCTAGAGGAACTGTGTGCATCCAAAAATGGGATGTAAGCACATACATCAAACAGATATGTCAGTGACTGGGCCACAAATATCACTTGAGAGAAATACTGCATAGCACTGTGGGGGAACCTAGCCAAGCCATGGTCACTGCTCAGTCAGGGTGAGAGTGACCTCCCAGCATGACATGCTGTGGCCACCCTGTCCGTGCAGGTAGTGGTCGGCCACTACAATGTCCCAGCCATTGCCCTATGCCCTGTGCAGATGCATCCTGCCCAGGCCACCCTTTCCGGGCCATACCCACAGTACCTTGCTCCTCATTATGCACATTGGCAGGCTAACACTGGAAACAGTGCAAACAGTGTGGGCTCAGTAAGGTGTAGGCAGCCACAACACACTGGATAGACATACACACACTCCCACACCTATGCCAGCATTGTGAAAATATGGAGGTTTTTGGCAACCCTGGCCGCCACACCAGTCCTGGGCACAGTGCAGGAATGGCTATGTTACGCAATACTGTTGGGGTCACTCCCCGGGGTGGTAAACACTGTCAGAAACCAAAACGGAAACACACTCCACAGATATCAGAAAGGTTGCTATGTTGCAGCTCTGTCAACAAATTGTGTTTAACTTAGGATTTGTTATCTGCCATTAATCATAGCAACCTTTTGATATATGTGTAATGTGTTCCCAAGTTTAGGGTGGCATAGCTAAGGTATGTAGGTGCCAGTATTGGGAAATGCTGCTCCGCGCAGGGCCCAACAGCCTGACTCTCCATGAGGCTTTGGATAGTGGTGCCTGTGGGTGTGGGTGTTTGTGCCCTTGTTGTCCGCTGCTCTAGGGCAGAGGTTCCCAACTCCGGTCCTGGTGGGCCAAACACGGTTCAGGTTTTCATGCTGTCCCTAATGAATATGCATGAGATACATTTGCATACAATGGGGGCAGTGCATACAAATGCAGCACAGGCATATTTATTAGGGACAGCATGACGCCTGAATGGTGTTTGGCCCTCCAGGACTGCAGTTGGGAAACTGCTATAGGGATTGCACATGTTTATGGTGTCTGTGCTCTGTAGGGTAAAATATAGGCGTTTCAGGCATGTTTATTTTATCTGCAATAAAGGTTCCGTCTTTATTACCACGGTTTAGTACTGGGTGAAATATGGGGACAGGGTTGGCAGGAGCCACAGCTGGGACTTGAACTTGTGACTTTCTGCCCCTGAACACACTGGCTGCATGTACTGCACCAAACTGTTGCCACAAGGGCAGATAATTCCCTGGGGATACCATCACTGTTCGTCAGACATACCTTGTCTGTTGCAGTGGATGGCACCCACCTAAACGGGGCTTGGCCATGGTCTGCTGTGGGCAGATGCCACTGCCCCCTCTGCCACCAGCACCCTTCCACCACCATGCTGACATGCCCTTCTGCCAGTGGTGCTGGTGGTGCGCAGTCCCAGGCCATCCAGTGTGCCGGTTGGTGGCTGCCTATGGTGCGTGATATGGGGTATGGGTGCCTGCATAGACATCAACTCTTCCCCCCGGCACGCCTGCCAATGTTATGTGTCCTTTGGGGTACTTGCTGGGTACTATCCCTTGGTACACTGTGGGACACACACTCGTGGCCATCTTTGCCCTTGGTCAGTTGCTGTCCTGCTGGTTTTACATTTCCACATTCCTATGTGTCACCTAGGCATCTGCCTAGCCCACCCTGTGCCCCAGCTGCCACATTGCATGTCCCATCTGCAGCCCCCTGTACCCCATTTGCAGCCTCACCGTAGTGCCCTCCTATACTTGGGCACTATGATGTTGCTGCACATGTATCACTACTATCACTTTTCTTGGTTTCCCTGCCTTTGCTGCACATTGCTGACTGAAATGGTCTCTCTCCCCTGCAAATGTGCCTCTAGTGCAAGGTTTTCACTGGTGCTAATTTTCAGACCTTCATTTCACAGTGTTAGTGTGCATGGGGCCTCTCCCCGCCCACTCTCTGCCCATTGACCCCTTATCTCCGCCCCTAGGGAGCCTTACTCCGCCCTCTGGGGAGCCTTACTCCACTCTCTGTGCACCTTAACGCCGCAGGAGACGTTATCGGGCAATACATGATGTTCTCGCACGGTAATGCGCCATTATCGTGTGATAACATCACGCGATAATGGCACATTACCTCTACACAAAAGTGGTGACAGGGAAGAAGCGTCAAATACAGGCCTGTGAGCCTTACTTCGGTGGCGGGAAAAGTAATGGAGGCACTCCTGAAAGAACGAATAGTGAACTTTCTCAAAACCAACAGGATGGAAGACCTGAGGCAACATGGTTTTACCGAAGGACGATCCTGCCAAACAAATCTGATTGAGTTCTTTGACTGGGTGACCAGGGAACTGGATCAGGGGCATGCGATGGATGTCATCTACCTGGATTTCAGCAAAGCCTTTGTTACTGTTCCTCATAGGAGGCTTATCAATAAACTCAGTAGCTTGGGGACGGATCCTAAGATGGTAAATTGGATGAGAAATTGGTTGACTGACAGACGACAGAAGGTGATGGTAAATGGAGCTCACTCAGATGAAGGGAAGGTGATTAGCGGGGTGCCCCAGGGATCGGTCCTGGGCCTGGCACTGTTTAATGTATTTGTGAGCGATATTGCTGAAGGACTGAACGGAAAAGTCTGTCTTTTTGCAGATGACACAAAAATTTGCAACAGAGTGGACTCCCCCGAGGGAGTGGTTAACATGAGGAAAGATCTACAAAAGCTGGAAGAATGGTCTAATGCTTGGCAATTAAGATTTAATGCAAAGAACTGCAGAGTCATGCACTTGGGTAGCAGAAATCCAAGGGAAATGTATGCAATAGTGGGCGAGAGGTTGGTGTGCACGGATGAGGAGAAAGACCTTGGTGTGATTATTTCTGAAGATCTCAAGGTGGCAAACCAGTGTGACAGGGCGGTGGCAAAAGCCAGGAGGATGTTGGGCTGCATACAAAGAGGAATTTCCAGCAGAAAGGAAGAGGTACTTATGCCACTGTACAAGTCACTGGTGAGGTCTCACTTGGAATACTCTGTTCAGTTTTGGAGAGCATATCTTACAAAGGATGTAAAAAGAGTGGAATCTGTTTAGAAGAAGGTAACCAAAATGATTTGGAGCCTGCATCAGAAGCCTTATGAGAAGAGATTTGAAGACCTAAACATGTACACTTTGGAGGAGAGGAGGGACAGGGGAGATATGATTCAGACCTATAAAAATATTTAAAGGGAAATAATGAACAAACAAACCTCTTCCAAAGACGGGAAGCTGTAAAACTACAGGGCATAACAGGAAGCTGCAAGGTGGTAAATTGAAAGGCAATGTCAGGAAATACTTTTTCACTGAAAGGGTAGTGGATGCTTGGAACGCCCTCCCGATGGAAGTGATGGGGGCAAACACGGTGACGGAAATCAAAATGGCTTGGGACAAATTTAAAATAAAAAAATAAATAAAAAATGGCTTGGGACAGACACAGTGGATCCCTTTACGTATAGCAACAGGATAAAATCAAAATAAATGGAACCATCTAAATTCTCAACAAATAAGGGTGTCCTACATGGAGTGATGGGTTCACCCCTAAACAAAGACATGGGGAAGGGTGGCCTGCACAGAGCGGCAGGTGCAACTTCTCTTGCCATCATACTGGGCAGACTAGATGGACCATACTGGTCTTTATCTGCCATCATTTACTATGTTACTATGTTACTATGTATCGTGCGATAATGTCGCAGCTGCGCCGTTAGCGCCGTTTAGTAAACATACCCCTTAGTCTTCCCAGTATATAGCAACTTGCATGGGCATAGGATCCCGTATATCACACGTTGTGTATCACAATTAGAAAAATTCTGCAGTAGTAGTTTTTTTTACCCGAAACAGGGTGTTTAAAAACCTCTTTGGTAACTAATGCATGCTGAAAAATGAACATTGACCGCTGCTGAAATGTATTTTGGAATTGTTTGAGGTTTTGAAAGTACAGGGGGCACTAGAATGTTAGCAATACTGCGGGTTTTTTTGTGAACTATAGTCAGTTGGTTGAAGATGCCATTCCTCCTTCAGTATATGGGCTATTTTATTAGACATGTTTGAGAACGAGTGCACGGACCATCCTGTTCAATGTATTGCGTTTTGTACCTTGTAACAATGTAGGACGATCTGTTTGCTCTGTTGTATGCCTTCATGATACTGTGGCTTAGATATCCATGATCCTGGAAGCGTTGATGCATTACTCGACCTTGGTGTTCAAAATCCTCTTGTTCTCCACAAGTCCTTCAAATTCTCAAAAACCGACTGCCTGGAACATTATATTTCAGTGTTCTGTTATGATAACTTGTAAAATGCAGCAAGGAGTTCCTGTCCGTTGGCTTTCAAAACAAATCAGTAGAAAAGCCACTATTACCCTTTCTTATCAGGATATCCAAGTATGAAACCCGATGAAGACTATATGTATACTCAAATTGGAGGTTCTCATCTAACATGTTTAGCCATACCAGAAAATCCGAAAGAGTGGCCTCCATACCTTCCCAGATCATGAAGATCATGGAACAAGGGAGAGCTCTAGATGTGGTGTATTTAGATTTCAGTAAAGCCTTTGACACAGTTCCTCACAGGCGACTTATAAATAAACTGAGCACCCTAGGGATGGACCCTAAAGTTACTGCTTGGGTTAGAAATTGGTTGGGTGGGAGGCGACAAAGAGTACAAGTAAATGGAGCTCACTCTGAGGAGAAGGATGTTACCAGTGGTGTGCCCCAGGGATCTGTCCCTTAATCTGTTTATAAAATATATCCCTGAAACACAAGAAGTTTTCCGTCATGGCTCTATGGACCAGTTGGACTAAAAAACATGTAGGAGTCCAAACTGATTTGTTCATCTTCAAGAGAACCTTTTCCAAATTTCTATAGCTGCCAGTTGTGGAATGTTGGTATAAAGTGATTTGATATCCAATGTGACGAGTATAAGGTCAATAATTGTCAAATTGGTTGAAAGGTTGAATCATATGGCTAGAATCATGTACATAGGAGGGAGTCGCAGAGACAAAAGGCCTTAAGAATACGACTCAAACAGAGCCGATTGCAGAACTAATAGGGCATCCTGGTAGTTGTAAGGATTTGTGTATTTTTGGCAGGACATAAATGGTAGGTGTAATTGGATGGGAAACCATCATAAAATCAAATTCCTTATTCATAAGGTAACCTGCTGCACGCCCTAAAAATAAAATCGTATCTACTTTACTTTTCATTCTCTCTGTAGGATCTTGATATATTTTAATATAAAATGTAGAATCATTGATCTGATGATATACCTCTGCTGGTTTTATCACTATTGTTGTATTCTTGCTAAGACCATCTAAAGCGTGTTTTTCACTTTTTGATAAATTATAGAACATATGTTATTTCTTCTTATACAAGTCTTCCACCCTATGTAAAACTACCTTCTCATATGCCTCAATTAAAACATTGCTTTCATTAGGTGGAATCCAGGAGTAAGCTTTTCTGATCACAGACGAGTCAGGAATAGCACTATCTTTATTTGAAAAAAAAAAAAGTCAGCTATTTTAAGTTTGCAAAAAAACCTATACAAATCTACCCTGGTATTAAAGGGGTCATGTTTGCATGATGGGACAAAGGAAAGACCCTTCTGCAAAACCTTGACTTCTTCAGTAGTAAGTGTATGATTTGATAGGTTGAAAATACCTTCTATCTCTCCCAATCTGTTAATTTCCTATGCACTCTCCCTCTCCCTCGCCCCAACCCTTCTGTGGGTAAAAGGACCATTGAGGGTCCTGTTTGTGCGTAGTTTTGGACCCCCCCCGACTCTCTCCCTTCCATAGAGAGGCCATGGAAAAACCCGATTGCTGTTTACCAGCAGTTGCAAAGGGGAAGAGAGGGGCAGAGACATCTACTGATTCATCCCTCAAACTCCTACTTCTTTTTTGACAATTAATAGCCCAAAGCCCAGAGAAAACCATCCCCCTGTTCCCCAGATGGCCGCCTTTACCTTATGCCCTCCTTGGAAGGACCCTGTGGTTTCCTTGCCAGGCAAGGGTAGTGTGATAGCCCTGAAACTACTTCTTTGGGGACTGCAAATGAGTCAGAGCCTGATTTTTATTCCTTGGCTGCAGATGATGGAGAAGCACTGGAGGAGCAGCCGTTCTGCAGATTCCAAGGTGGAGAGCTGTAAATTCTCTCCACTGACTGCGGTCAAAAGCTAAGGTTTGAAAACTTTTCTTCCTGGCTCACTGCCAGAAGACGCTTTTCTGTACAGATAGGGAGGAAATCCTGCGCATGCAGGATTTGAATGCGGTTTGCCCAAGGGCATTTTTTTCCCAAGCACTAGAGGTGTTTTCAATAGCAAGGTATAAGAATTGTTCACGATTAATTAATCATGCCTTTTCTTCTTTGCTCATAGTTTCCCAGGAAGAAATTACATTGTTTAAAATTAACTAAAATAAAATGAAAGTGAACATTTGGCACTTTTATTTATTTATTTATTTAACATTTCTTTTATACTGCGTTCTTTTCCATCAGTGCGGTTTACAGATAACAAAGTGACTCACTGACAACGAAGGCAATCAGAGTTTACATAAAACAGGGGAAAGCAACATGGGATGAACTGGGGAAACTATGTACAATTTGCATGTTACCACGTTAATCCTTCATTGTTCTTAGGGTTATTCAATTAATTATATATATATATATATATATATATATATATATCTTGTAATGGGGAAGAGACGTCCTTTGCCATGCAAACAGAGGAACTTGAGAGAAGTAGGTCTGTTGCTGAAAGGAAGGCAAAGCACAGGACTCCCAGTTGCCAGGAGCAACATAAACAAACCCAGCCACGAGTGCAGCAGCCCCACCCAGCTAGCAAACAATCCCCATCTCCTGAGCCCAATAGTTTTCACCTGAGAGGAGGAAGGGCTAGATTAGCTCCAAACCAGACATATAAGAAACGCTCATTAGAGTTTCAGTGTGAAGGGCAGCAAAGGAAGCAAGAGAAGCACGGGAAGCAAAGAGCAGGAGGAGCAGAGGAACTGGAGAACGAGAGAGAGAGAGAGAGAAAGCTTGGACAGACCCAGCTGGGAAAGCTGAGTGAGCTGAAGTCTGAGACTCAGAAGCAATGTGTGTTTCAGTGTGGAAGGAAACACGAGAGAAAGTACGTGAGTGACTCAGAGGATTGTGATTCTGAGAGTGATAGAGAAATACAGGAAGTAACCAGCAGGAATAACTAGAGGAGCAGGGCCCAAAAACCCTGTGGCAAGAACTCCAGGCAATTGTCCTATTGGGAAGACACACAGAGGGAAACGTTACCGGTAAAGCTATCTGGGAAGCACTTGCAAGCTCCAGGGAGTGAAAGGTATTTGGTGGAGGACATTTGCATGTCAGAGGAAGAGGTTGAGAAGCCAAAGTACAGAGGAAAACCTCTGAGGTTTAAACCCCTTCCTGACCAGGCTGTGCACGGACTTTCCCCTGTCTCTAAGCCAGAAGGTAGGCTGTCTAATTACTATAAGGATAAAAGTGGTGATAAGAAGTTCTCTTATAGAAACCCTAAAGGGTGTGACTCTCCTCTCTGCTATTCTAAAATATATGGTAATACTGAACCCTATCTCACGGAGGGCTTGATAGAGAAGCCTCAGGAACAGATAGAGGGTGGACGTTTGGAAACTTTGTATACCAAGCAGAAGCTGTACTTACCAGAGAATCAGCATGAGTCAATGCTGATTGATCCTCAGGAAGAAGAAATATCAGATAACCAAATGGACTGTACTTTAATGGTTACAGATGATATAATTTCTCTGTGATGAGCCAGGTGATGTGAAAGCTGTTTAAACTGGCAGTTGAAGAGCACAGGATTTTCCTTGCTTATACAAAGTGACTGTATGCTGTAAATACCGTGGAACTTTGGATTTAAGTTGAGAAGCTGTTTATTATTTCCTTTCTTATTTTGTGCCAGAGTGTATGGCTTTTTGTCCTGAGTTATTTTGTGTTTGAATCCGCCCCGGGAGGGGAATTAAAAGCCTGTCATTGCCTGAACCACTCGCACCACAACTGCATCTTATTGAAAAGGGAAAAATACTACAACTCCAAGGAGGCAATGCCAGCCTAAAGCATTGCTCCAGTGTTTCAATAAAGGGTCCCCAGGCCATCTATCCCGTATGCCTAAGCTACGGGCCGACTACTGGTGACAGGAATTGGCGTAGTTTTACGGATTTTTAAACACAGTATAAGGACATTATTAAGAAAAGGATATCAGCTTTTTAAAAGGAAAAAGGATATCACCTCTGGAACAGGAGAAGTTCGGCTATCCTGAGAGGAAAAGAGGAAAGCCCGGACTGATCTTCGGATACAACCTGACCTGGAGCCACCAAAGACATCTTTCTCAGTGCAAGATCCTACACCGTGCTCAGGTAAAAGTAAGGGGGCACGGGAGTAGACGGATTGGTGAGAAGGTGTGAATATCTGTGCTGTAGGAAGGAGCTGGAAAAATTTTGTGCCGCACTTGGTGGGCCTCTGTGGTTTTTTCTACCCCTGCAGGTATAGAAACCCGAGATGGATCCCCAGGACATCAAGAGCTGGATGGAAGCTCAATGGAAGGCGCAGAGCGAGTTAGCGAGGGTGATCCAGGAAAAGACTGTAGCCGCAATGAATGCGCAACAGCAGCCACTCCTCGAGCTACTGGAAGCTCTAGTGAAGAAAACTGTGGACAGAGAGGAAACTATTCCCTCATTACAAGTGGGGGTAGGACTTCCTAATTGCAGTGCACTAGCACTGGGACAGTTTAAAACACATGATAATTTTGATGACTTTGCTGATGCTTTCGAATGGATAGCAGAGTCAGCTAACTGGCCGGCTGACCAGTGGGCCGTCAGGTTTGCTATGTCTCTGTCAGGTGAGGCACTAGCGGCCTACAAAACAATGTCCGCTGATCTGGCGTCCAATTACCTGGATGTAAAAAACGCTGTGAGAGATAGATTGGGTTTGACTCCCATGCACTACAAGCGTTTATTCAGAGAAGCTAGGATTATGCCTACAGAGACACCAAAAGCACTATTTCAGCGATTGAAGGGACTAGCGGTGAAATGGCTTGCTCCTGAAAGGAGGACGGTGGAATCTTTAATAGACACCATCATTTTGGAGCAATACCTTGAAGCCATGCCTCCCGAGGTAAAAGCTTTCCTAATGCTCCAGAAATGCAGTTCCATCGAGGAAGCGGCTGACCTCTCTGAAAGATATTTTGAGGCCGAGTTAGCCGGGACCTCTAGAGGAAACATTTTAAAGGTGGCTGGCATTGATAAGCTATGGAGCTTAGAAAAGACTTCTAAGAGGAATGTAACTGACAAAAATGTGGAAAATTTTTCCAGGAGAAAATGTTATAACTGTGGCCAGGTAGGACACATCCGCAGAGATTGTAAAATACGCACTGCCCTAGTGTCAGGAAGAGAGAAACACTTAGGGAAGGGATTTCTGCTAAAGGTCCGAGTGGAAGGGGTAGAAGCTCTAGCACTGCTTGACTGTGGAGCAGACCAGAGCATGGTCTCCCAGAAGCTGTGGAAGACCATCAATGACCATGACCGATCCGCCCGGAGCCAAGCAGATGGGAGAGTAAAGGTGAGATGTGTACATGGGGAATCCTCGTATTACCCTTTGTATGAAGTGTCAGTACAGGGGCTAGGCACTAACGAAGAGGTGCAGGTGGCAGTAGTCCCGAAACTCCCTTATGATGTTGTTTTGGGGCGTGATTGGCCTCCATTTGTTAAGGAAATGGAGAAAGGCCTTAGGGAAAAACCAGGCCCGGCCTTTACAGAAGCTCCAGGAATAGGTAGCATGCAGCCCGGGATCCCTAAGACAGAAGCCCTAGCAAAGAAAATCTCTAGTCCTTTATTTGAGAAACCCCGCAAAGATAGCGTCCAATCCAAGCCACGGGTGGGGGATGGGTCCTTAGCGCAGAAGAAATTTGTTTTGCGGTTTACTAAGATATCTCCTCAGGCTCAAAGTCCGCAGAGGGCTTCTGAAGCCGCCGCAGGCTACGACCTATTTAGTATAGAGGATGTTGTAGTCCCAAAGGGGGGGGAAAGTACTAATTGACACTGGTTTACAAATACAAATCCCTGAAGGCTGCTATGGGAGAATAGCACCGCGATCCGAGTTAGCGGTCAAGCACTTTCTTGACGTCGGTGCCGGGGTAATAGATCCCGACTATCGAGGCCCGATAAAGGTCCTACTCTTTAATTTTAGTAAAGAGGACTATAAAGTTAAGACGGGCGATAGGATCGCTCAATTAATTTGCGAGCGAGTAGGCTTCCCAGCGGTAATGGAGGTACCCTCGCTGACTTCTACAAGTCGGGGAGCGAGTGGTTTCGGTTCTACCGGAGTGGGGGAGGTAAAAAGCCTGACAGCTTTGGCCGAAGAAAAGAGGGAAGAAGACCTAGGCCCGCAACCAGCCAATTGGAAGGAACATCCGTAGCCAATAATAGGCACGGATCTGTCCCTACAACAGCAAAAAGAGTTAGCTACGGTGTTGGCAAGGTTCTCGGACGTCTTAACGATGGTGCCAGGGGAGACGCATATCGTGGCGCATGAGATTGTCACAACACCTGGGAAAGTAGTGAGGCAACGGCCGTATAGGTTACCCGAAGCCAAAAAGAATGAAGTTATAGCCCAAGTAAAAGAAATGGTGGAGATGGGAATAGTGGAGGAATCTAGAAGCCCCTGGTCTAGTCCAATTGTGTTAGTCCCAAAGCCTGATGGAACCCTCCGTTTCTGTATCGATTTTAGACAAGTCAATAACATATCCCAATTCGACGCATACCCGATGCCCAGAATTGATGACTTGTTGGATCGCTTGGGCCAGGCGCAATATCTAACCACGCTAGATCTAACCAAAGGGTATTGGCAAATACCATTAACTAGGGACTCGAAACCCAAAACAGCGTTTAGCACGCCAGTGGGGTTGTATCAGTTTCGCCGGATGCCGTTTGGATTGCATGGCGCAGCGGCTACGTGCCAGCGACTGGTATTAAGACCTCACCAGGACTATGCGTTAGCCTATATGGATGACATAGTCATATATAGCAGCACGTGGGCGGAACACCTATCCAGGGTAGAGGCGGTCTTACTGGCCATACGGAAAGCCGGTTTAACCCTAAACCCTGGGAAATGTTTATTTGCAAGTAGGAAGGCCAAGTATTTAGGTCATGTAGTGGGGAATGGACTGGTAAAGCCCCTGATGAGTAAAATCGATAGTGTCCGGAATTTTCCCAGACCATCTGATAAAAAGCATGTACGTAGCTTTTTAGGCCTCATAGGTTATTACCGCAGATTTATTCCCAGGTTTGCGGAAGAGAGTGCAATATTCACGGAAATGCTTAAAAAGAATGCGCCTAACTCTGTAAAGTGGACCCCGGAGGCGGAGGAAGCTTTTGTATCCCTTAAGGAGAAGCTTTGTAGAGCGCCGGTCCTGAGAGGAGTTGACTTTAGGTTACCTTTTATAGTGCAGACTGATGCCTCGGAGACCGGGTTGGGGGCAGTCATGTCTCAAAAGTTTGAAGGGATAGAACATCCGGTCACCTATCTTAGCAGGAAATTATCTGGTGCCGAAAGAAAGTATTCTACGGTGGAACGAGAATGCCTGGCTATAAAATGGGCTGTGGAGGCATTGAGGTTCTACCTCACAGGGCGCAGATTTCTCCTAGTCACGGACCACGCTCCATTAAAATGGCTCAGCCAGATGAAAAATAACAATGCTCGTTTAACAAGGTGGCATTTAGAGCTGCAAGCTTTTAACTTTGAGGTGCAGCATAGGCCAGGAAGATTACACGGCAACGCTGATGCATTATCTAGGATTACGGGCTGGCAGACTAAGCCGTCCGCAGCCCGTAATATCTTAAGGGGGGGATATGTAATGGGGAAGAGATGTCCTTTACCATGCAGAGGAACTTAAGAGAAGTAGGTCTGTTGCTGACAGGAAGGCAAAGCACAGGACTCCCAGTTGCCAGGAGCAACATAAACAAACCCAGCCATGAGTGCAGCAGCCCCGCCCAGCTAGCAAACAATCCCCATCTCCTGAGCCCAATAGTTTTCACCTGAGAGGGGGAAGGGCTAGATTAGCTCCAAACCAGACATATAAGAAACACTCATTAGAGTTTCAGTGTGAAGGGCAGCAAAGGAAGCAAGAGAAGCACGGGAAGCAAAGAGCAGGAGGAGCAGAGGAACTGGAGAACGAGAGAGAGAGAGAGAGAGAGAAAGCTTGGACAGACCCAGCTGGGAAAGCTGAGTGAGCTGAAGTCTGAGACTCAGAAGCAACGTGTATTTCAGTGTGGAAGGAAACACGAGAGAAAGTACGTGAGTGACTCAGAGGATTGTGATTCTGAGAGTGATAGAGAAATACAGGAAGTAACCAGCAGGAATAACTGGAGGAGCAGGGCCCAAAAACCTGTGGCAAGAACTCCAGGCAATTGTCCTATTGGGAAGACACACAGAGGGAAACGTTACCGGTAAAGCTATCTGGGAAGCACTTGCAAGCTCCAGGGAGTGAAAGGTATTTGGTGGAGGACATTTGCATGTCAGAGGAAGAGGTTGAGAAGCCAAAGTACAGAGGAAAACCTCTGAGGTTTAAACCCCTTCCTGACCAGGCTGTGCATGGACTTTCCCCTGTCTCTAAGCCAGAAGGTAGGCTGTCTAATTACTATAAGGATAAAAGTGGTGATAAGAAGTTCTCTTATAGAAACCCTAAAGAGTGTGACTCTCCTCTCTGCTATTCTAAAATATATGGTAATACTGAACCCTATCTCACGGAGGGCTTGATAGAGAAGCCTGAGGAACAGATAGAGGGTGGACGTTTGGAAACTTTGTATACCAAGCAGAAGTTGTACTTACCAGAGAATCAGCATGAGTCAATGCTGATTGATCCTCAGGAAGAAGAAATATCAGATAACCAAATGGACTGTACTTTAATGGTTACAGATGATATAATTTCTCTGTGCTGAGCCAGGTGATGTGAAAGCTGTTTAAACTGGCAGTTGAAGAGCACAGGATTTTCCTTGCTTATACAAAGTGACTGTATGCTGTAAATACCGTGGAACTTTGGATTTAAGTTGAGAAGCTGTTTATTATTTCCTTTCTTATTTTGTGCCAGAGTGTATGGCTTTTTGTCCTGAGTTATTTTGTGTTTGAATCCGCCCCGGGAGGGGAATTAAAAGCCTGTCATTGCCTGAACCACTCGCACCACAACTGCATCTTATTGAAAAGGGAAAAATACTACAACTCCCAGGAGGCAATGCCAGCCTAAAGCATTGCTCCAGTGTTTCAATGAAGGGTCCCCAGGCCATCTATCCCGTATGCCTAAGCTACGGGCTGACTACTGGTGACAATGTATATATATATATATATATATATATTATACATTATCAGGCATGTTTACTAAAGTCCGTTGCTGTGCGGGTTCCCGTTAGTGTGCTGGTGCCATATAAGGAGTGGGCGGGCCAGGCAGAAAAAAGAGAAAAAACGGACTAAAGCGATCGCACATATGCGTGGGGCGCAAGTGTGCGGGGTCTACATTAGCGCGTCAGAAGGGCAAGAGGGGCGCTGCTGACCACACACAAAAGAACCCAGCTGTAGTACTACAGTTAAGACACTGAGCAATGGTGCAAGGGGCAGGGGTTCGAAACCCCACAGTGCGCAATGAACAAGGCTGTTTCAGGCAGTACCTAATATGGGGAAGAATATAGTTTAGGAGGCAGTCCAAATTTTTGTCGCTGAATGTGGTGTGCCGAAGTGCAAGGACAAGAAAAGAGCCACAGCGCAAAGGTGAAGACACTGACCAATGGTTCCGTGTGCAGGGGTGTAATACCACACAGTGCACACTGAAAGCAGTTGTCTGTGTAATAATTTTTGCAGTCACACAAATCATGGCCGTCAGAGGTACTTGCGCTGCTGTGCGTAAAACGGCGCTGGAACGGTTTTGGAGGGCTCCGAATACTGGGAGGCATAAGTCGCGCACTGATGGAAAAGCAGAAGTGCTGAGCCACAGCCTGATGGTTGGAACGTTGACCAATGATGTAGGAAGCAGGGGTTCGATTGCCCCCCCACCCCAGTGCACACTGAAAGCATCTGTCTGTGTAATTTCTTTTGCATTTTGAAAAATCATGGCGGACAGAGGTGCTTGCGCTGCTGTGCGTAAAACGGCGCAGGAACGGTTTTGGAGGGCTCCGAATACTGGGAGGCATAAGTCGCGCACTGATGGAAAAGCAGAAGTGCTGAGCCACAGCCTGATGGTTGGAACGTTGACCAATGATGTAGTGAGCAGGGGTTCAATTCCCCCCCCCCCCAGTGCACACTGAAAGCATCTGTCTGTGTAATTATATTTGCATTCTGAAAAATCATGGCGGACAGAGGTGCGTGCGCTGCTGTGCGTAAAACGGCGCTGGAACGGTTTTGGAGGGCTCCGAATACTGGGAGGCATAAGTCGCGCACTGATGGAAAAGCAGAAGTGCTGAGCCACAGCCTGATGGTTGGAACGTTGACCAATGATGTAGGGAGCAGGGGTTCAATTCCCCCCCCACCCCAGTGCACACTGAAAGCATCTGTCTGTGTAATTTCTTTTGCATTTTGAAAAATCATGGCGGACAGAGGTGCTTGCGCTGCTGTGCATAAAACGGCACAGGAACGGTTTTGGAGGGCTCCGAATACTGGGAGGCATAAGTCGCGCACTGATGGAAAAACAGAAGTGCTGAGCCACAGCCTGATGGTTGGAACATTGACCAATGATGTAGTGAGCAGGGGTTCGCTTCCCCCCCCCCCCCCCAGTGCACACTGAAAGCATCTGTCTGTGTAATTATATTTGCATTCTGAAAAATCATGGCGGACAGAGGTGCTTGCGCTGCTGTGCGTAAAACGGCGCTGGAACGGTTTTGGAGGGCTCCGAATACTGGGAGGCATAAGTCGCGCACTGATGGAAAAGCAGAAGTGCTGAGCCACAGCCTGATGGTTGGAACGTTGACCAATGATGTAGGGAGCAGGGGTTCGATTCCCCCCCCCCACCCCAGTGCACACTGAAAGCATCTGTCTGTGTAATATTTTTAAAGTCACAAAAGAAATGGCCGACAGAGGTGCTTGCGCTGCTGTGCGTAAAACGTTGCAGGAATGGTTTTGGAGGGCTCCGAATACTGGGAGGCATAAGATGCGCATTGATGGTGAAGCATACCAGCTGAGCCACAGCATGATGGTTTGAACAATGAGCAGTACTGCAGGGAGCAGGGGTTTGAACACCCTCAGTGTATAATGAAGCCAGCTGGATGAATCATAGGACAATTTGGTTGCATAAGGGGTTCTGCTGCTGGTCATAAGTGTGTGTGCCAATGGTTGTGGAGGCATAATAATGTTGGACAGGCATATGGTGTTTATCTGATTTAAAATCACACAAACACTATCACTGTGCAATGGTGCAGAGATCAAGGGTTCCAATCACCCACAATGGCAAATGAACATGTCTGGCAGAGGCAGTACTTGGTAGGGGAAAGATTAGCTCAGGAGGGAGGTAGTTAATATGTGTGCAATAATTCCTTTCAAGCAAATGTACTCTCCCAGCACTGAAACATAACGTGTCGCTGAAGTCATCCCAGAGGACAGATCTCTAAATGCAGTGTCTGCAATGCCACCCTACAATGCTGCTGAAAGAGTGGCCGAGGGTGCGGTGTATAGGGTGCCCTATGAGGCAGGGAAAGGTCACAGTACTGTTTCTTCTGGCAGCATTGTGCATTGTAACGTATGTTAAAAAAAAGGTAGGTGTGCTGACACAGTTATGGGATACGTGATTTAGCAGTCAAGGACTGCAGACAGGCCCCGGTTAATGATATCAACAGGGTGTCAGAGTTAATCTCATATTGCAATCCTTTCCCTGGGCCTGTGTGCAGCCCGTCGCTGTGATATCATCAATAGCAGACCTGGGTCACGCCTTATTTATATACCAAGCTGTGGCTGTAGAGTGCACCTGGTGACTCCTATCAACATGGAATCTGAGTCAATATCATCTATTAAACTGCCCTATTACCACTGGCGACTGAAATGATTGGACTAACACAGCTCCATGTTATCCATGGTATGTTGTAAATACACACACCCCTATGTTATGAATGCTGACAACTGGTCAATACACCAATGATGTAGCAGGGGTCCTGGATTTCTCATTCCAGTGAATAATTTTGCCAGAGGTATGTCCTCTCTCTGGGAGCAAGTGCACATCAAGCATCCCTGGCATAGTAAGACAACTACCCCCTTGTGCCTTATAGCATTGCACCTTTCATGGTGCAGCACACGTAACAGCACAAACATAGGCTGTCAGCAAAAAGGAAATGTAAGTTTTTACACAGTGGGCGTGTTCAAAGGCTGTCCACACCCAAGGCCACTATCGTAGGCAACCCATAAGCTCTGTGATTCAAAGGTGTGGCAGAAGATGCGCTAAGGATGTATAGGTGAAATTAAGAGGCTTAGCCAATAACATTTACATCTCACATTTGGAATGCAATCACAGGTATGTGGCAAAAACACACATAACACAAACAATGCACAGAGCAGAGACCACAGACAATACCAAAGTCAATGAAGGAATGACATGAGTTGATGGACTGCATAAAGTACCTGCAGGCCATGTGACACCCCAAAAATGTGAACAACATATCGTCCACAGCTAAAACGATGCACAGATTGATGGTAATGTAACGTGCCATAATGACAGTGTGCAACAGAGGATGGGAATATGTGTGTAGCAGGGCAGGCAGAAACTGCGTAGTATGTGAAATATCAGGATGATGGGATAGTACAAGTGCTAGGCAGAGCACACACACAAGAGGCAAACAGGTTGAGATGCAATGCACAAATATGCGTTAGTCCACGACGTGGTTGAGCAGCATGCACATCAGGTTAGGATGGCACATAGCTGGCAGACAAAGAATGGACAGAAGGGTGTCCCACACCTCATCTCATGGTACAATGTGGTCAAGCCACCGATGTGGCCACATATGACTGTTACACATATTTAAAAGCACATATGCAGGTCAAGCATACAAACCAAACACAGTAGACAGTAAACAGAAGTACGACCAATAGCACAAATGCAAATGGCTAAAACGTTAAGCAACACCGCCCATGTGAGGTCATCAGCAAAGGCTGCTTAACCACAAACTGCATGCTAGTACACAAAACAACTGCTGGCTGTCAAGTCAAACAAACACAGAAAAAACAAACTGGACCAAATGCACATGCTTATCCCCAATGTACATATGTAATTGCTCGCACAAATTTGCAAATAACACACCTGCACAAACACAATGTAATTTTCTGCAATGAGCAAATATTTACGGCAAAGGGTATCATAGTAAGCTCCCTGGATCATGTAAATAATCTGATTAAGATCACGAGACATCTCAACATGCAATCAGGTTGAGCACACTAACCCACATAATCACATCAAAGATGAATGGCCACATGCAATGAGATGTAAAGACCATAAAGTGTGTGTTGGCTATAACCAAAAAAAGGTCAGGGCTATGCAGCACACAGGATGCGCCATTTCCCACAGTGAAGAAAGGGAAGGCTGTGTGTAGAGGTCAGGAATCTAGTGGTACATCATGGTCCACATAGGCCAGTGGAATCAATTAAATAAAGATGACATGTGTGTAAAAGACATGCATAAAACAGAGATAAGAACATGACTGTAGCCAATACCCAAAACACCACAATGAGCTCATTATAGCACAAATATCGCAAAGGGATGGTGTGTATGTCAAGCGTTCATACACAGTGATGTGCCATGTGGCTGTCACATACACAGCTGCCACTGTACAAGGAGGTGAGCACATGTGCCCCATGTACATGAACAGCACAGGAACACATAAAGGGGATGTATGCTCAAATAAAGGAGGACTAACATATTAAAGTAAAACATGACTTGCACCACAAACAAACAGTTAACAAATCACATCAGCAAACCATGTGGACTATGACAGGTTATGTAACCCTCCATCACCTATCAAAAATAAAAACATCATCTACATGCTGTGACATTGCCACGATGGAAATGGATTTCCAGCCTCACAAGGAGCCATGACTGATACAAATGCACACATTGATCATGGTGACAGACCTGAAATAAAATCAGCAAAGGACACAAATGTTGGTGAAATACATAATTGTATTTAGTTTGCACATCACAAATATTGTATACAGTGCCATCATCAAATGAGGGCTGAGGACATCACTTTGGAAAGTGTTGAAAACCATTAGCATGTCACAAAGCCACCTCCTACACAAAGGTAACTAGCTTGATACCAAATTAGCGACAGCATATAGAATGTGCATCAGGTGCATGCTCTGTACCGCACAACAGAACCCCCAGCCCCCCCTTGCTGCTGAATGTTGCAAATGGGTCATCCACATATGAGTGCATTTACAGAGTAGATGCAGCATGCTGAGGACATAACACACCTCATCTTTTCCTCAGACGATATCCATATGTTCAAACAGGGGCAAACTAACTTATATAAGTTATTTTGTTCAAAGGCTTTGAAAGTCAGAAAACATGAGATACAAGTAGTGGTGACGTACACATCCCAATGCCTGATATAGTATTACAGCCTACACGACTGTGGACACAAATCATCATGTACATCACAATAAGCATCTTCTAACAGGTACCACATGCACATGAGCTCAGACATAATTCCAACACAAAAACCAGCAGAAACATGCACATGTCACACCATCAATAAGGTCTACATGCACTGTTGTATTGGGGAAAAAGTGCAATGGCACATATTGCAGGATACATGGCAATCTGAAGTTACATAGTCTTATGGCCATGCACAAAGCCACACATCAAACATAATGTGGCAATGTGAGTGTTGCTACCAAACAGAAGCCATTATCATGACCGTGAAGATGGGAAATGCAAGCTGAGTACAGACATGCAGACTGTCATGTATGCACTGTAAGCCCACACAAGAATCAGCTTATGAATAATGAAAATTTAAACAAACATATTACAGGGATCCACACAGCAGCCATAGGTCCACATGTTGTGTCACACAAACATAGTCAGTCATTTGGACAAGTACAATCCACATTGCAACATGATATAGTGATGACACACATGCATGTAAGCACCCTTGGGTCACTCAACACATCATTCCAAGATGTTTATGTGCGTGAAAGCATTGTGGATTATAAATAGGGATTATGTCCAGGTGGAAAATAGGTTGATTTTGACAATAGGAGCATCCCATCAGTGGCTACATTACAAATACATGGACTGTGTGCCTGTGTTGTAATAAAAACATGTGAATAGCGTTGGTGCCATGTTAGAGCCATGGTCAAAACACATCCAAATAAAAACTGTTGCAAAATGCACGACATACAATGTCCATGTCAGTTGCTGCTGCACAAGGGGGGATCATTGTAAAAAGTAACAATAGTATCTTCAATCCTAGAAATCATGTACAATTTGTTTTCACAGCTCTGGACATGCATAGTCATGTGTCTGTGTTCAATATACGACATTCCCTCAAAGTACATGTGTGTCCCCTATAATGAGGAGCACCTCCTGCCCAACAATTGCATCTGCAGTGCAATTGACACCCCTGGCATGGGGAAATCAGTAGTCAAATCTCAATAATGTCCATCCCAGTCATGTGTTGCACTCTCATTGGTAAAACATCCAATGGGAAAATGTCATGACAAAGGCGTGCATGGTGGTCTCTCGTCAAACAGGTGTGTGGTGTTGGCAACAGCTGCATTGTAAGACGTGTGTCTGGTCTGACATCTACCCTGTGTCAGGAGAGGAGACATATGTTATCCTCATATAACATGGAAAATAAATACAAATGTCATTACGTCACAGCTTGGGATATGCTGAAGAAAGGGATACAAAGGCATACATGACCTGATAGCGATATTACAAATAACCTTGTGGCCAACATCCCTATTCATCAACACAGACATGGGTGTCACATGGATATGTTAATGTCCATGCTCAAGTCACACAGGTGTGTTGCAGCTACACACCATATGCAGCTGTCCATGTGAGCATAGAGGAAATGTTACATGACCATCACAACAACATGAAATCATCAACAGTTTAAGTCAAATGTAATTATGTCAAAAACAAACACATACACCTACCGTGTGTGTGCATCATGTGTTTGGCATCAATCGCTGTAGTCACTACCCAACAATCTCAGGTACACCTGAAGGGAGACAATGTCCACAAAAGGTGGGGATTCAGCATGTCAAGCCACTGTAGATGACTGTGCAGATTATGAACATATCTGAAAAAAAAAAAAAAACACACCAGTGCTTAATCACACTAGAATATACATGTTCTCACAATGCACACAACACATCCCCCTAATGTTGACAATGTAAACGCCACTATGTAAGAGGTATCACAGTCACAACTGACACCCAAGGGCACAGACCCATAACAGCACATGATAATGTATGATGTATGAGCGATGCGTCATCACTCATGCCACTGAGAAAAAGCCACTTACAAAACAAAAAATTTGCACAATTGCCAACTGTAACATAGAGCCGGTATGTGCACAGGTGTATATCTGTACATATAATGGCCCAGTGACCATGAAAAAATTCCCTGTTGTTGTCTCATAGAACATTGCTTGAGGACCAAGAAAGTATAGCCAAACTACAGAAAAAAACATCATACACACATGCAGGTCTGCTGTACATGTCACATTGAGAGTGTGCAATTGGACATCCTGAACAAAAACACAAGGGAATATGAGTGCCACAATCCAAATATGGGTGACACAGCCTAAAACTAACAAACAAGAAAACCAATCATCTGTGCAATATGACAGATCAGTAAACAGATATGATTGTAATTAATGCAACACACACACCATGTCAATGTACATCCACCTACCAAAACAAAATGCATATTTGCTGATGTATAGACACATGACAATGCACCAGGCCAACAGCATCCGCCAAAAGAATGTCCTCTGCATTAAGAGACATAAGAGCAGCAAACAAATTTAATGTTAAAGCAGAGAATCACACATTGCACCGTCATGTCATCAGCTGTCACACTGAACAACAGCTCACTATTACAGACTGCTCACTATCACAATGCACATAGCTCATACGTGTAAAAGGCATCATGGAGGTATTTCAGGCGATCTACATGTGTGTGTAGTGTCCCTGTCCCCTCCCTTACCTCTCTGTCCTTGTACGCACAGAGCAATAGAGGTGGATGCGTACACCTGGCTTGTGTATCAGTCCCATATTGCAATATCCCCCTTGCTGCAACAGTTTTGTAGAAAGGACCCCTCTACCTGTTGAAAGTTCTCCCAAAGTAGTATGTTAAGCCACTGGCAAATCGCAAAACGCACTGGAAATATGAACCTCCACCTCATTAAGCCACATATCAAAAACCTATCCTGGTTTGAACATCCCATATCTTCAGTAATATTGTCAGCTATGTGCTGATGACATGCACAAATAGCAATCAAAATGACCTACATGTTGTAAACAAGCCCACCCCATCACTGCATGTGACAAACCCCTGAGGACTGCATGCCATGTCAATGTGTGATAGTCAGCACAACAAAACATGCACACCTTACATGTGCACTTCTGAGAAATAGCTGTCACCTACGTCTTTGTTTATAAGGCAATGTAATCCATGTTTTATTGTGTCTGCAATCTATTTGTTCCTATGGTCTGTGGTCATGTGACCCACAAACATACCCAGCCTATATCACACACATGATTACAGATGTTATCACAGCATCAGTGAGATACGCCATTTAATCCATGAAATACCTGCCATACCACAAGACATACCCACATTCTGTGCACCACCTGGCTAATGTAAACCCCCCATTGATGTTTATGACAAATAAATCTCACAATGTGTGTATATATCCATCACTGCAGTGAAGCTACACTCAACAAGTTAAGAATGTTCTCTTAACAGTCCCTAGCTGGACAATGCACAGGGCAACACCACTAAACATATCCATGTCATGGCTACCTGTTCATCTTCACATTTTGACACACATCACAGTTGACATGCACAAACCATAAACATTTGTAATACCATCCACACATACTAGCACTCACAAAGTATATTGTGCGTAGTGTGACATGTTGAAGCACACATGAGGGGCACTCAAACATAGGCATATCACATGAGCTTTACCAAAATAAAAGCATCACAAATGGGTCTGATGTAAACCCCACACAATGGAAAAATGTCCACTAACAGGGAGCAAACACCCAGCGTTAACATCTCCACATATGTCTGACACTGTGCGTTAGCCATACAATGATTCAAAGCAACCTGTGATCTGACAACAGCTGCTGCTATCACAGAGCAACACTAATTGGGAATGTCACCCGCCAAAACATCCCACAGAGATACCTACAAACCCAAACATCATCTGCCACCAACTGTTGCTGTGCACTCCACCCATCATTTGTGTCACACCCAGGCACCTTTGTGATGTTTGCATTGTGACTCAACTGTTAATGCAGTGTGGCCTACACATGCAATATGTACATAAAAAATAACCCAAAAACCAATACACACATTGTAAAGCACATTTGTGTGTTAATATGATTCATACGTACATGAGAAGAGCTCTGCAATGAGCCTCTGCCTGACCGCTGAGCCCTCCCGTGTGTCACCACTGGCACGTACAGGGGGGCACATTGGATCTTCCTCAAGATCCGCATTAATCTCTGCAGGGATATTGTGCCTGAGAGCAATGTTGTGCAGGATGCAACAGGCTATGATAATCTCTGCAACAGTGCGTGGCTTATATTGTAAGGCCCCACCTGTCCTATCCAGACACCTGAAGCGACTCTTCAATACGCCAAAGGTGCGCTCTATGACTGAGCGGCTGGAGGCATGGGCCTCATTGTACCTCTGCTCTGCACGTGTCTGTGGCCGACGAACAGGAGTCAGCAGCCAGGGGCGACAACCATATCCTGCATCACCTGCAGAAAGAAATGTTGCATGTAAATGCAGGGCTCCATGTGAAAAAAACGTAACAGCTTTGTACACATGAGATCAAAACCCACAAAACTGTATTACACTGATATACAGCACAACAACTATCCAGCTCTTACAGATATACATATGATGACATAAAATCAACACATGGCCAGTGCAGCCTGTAAACACATAGCAAAGATTAAAATGTTACCAGATCCACCCCTACATACTGTGTGTGTGTGTGTGTGTGTGTTGGGGGGGGGGGGGGTTTCAGCGCAACATGTGTACGGTCATGCATTTACTGTCCACATCTGCAACACCACAACTGTGAGACCACAACAGCAATCCAATGCTCACATAATCAAAGGGAATGTCCCATCAGTAACCAATAAGAAACAGACACCCATTTTCTAGAGCCACACATATACAACATGTATGCCATGGAGTGATGTGAGATTTAAAAACATAGCACCTATATACATACTGTTGTTGAAGGTCAGCATATCCAGAATGTTTAGTCTGGCTACATATGTTGTGTAGTGCTGTTTGCAAATCCCTATATTTCCCATCCTCATCACATTCACCATCCTGTAAACATCCCTTTGAAGGTACAGTCGTCCAACATGCACTCTGTACCCCTCATAAGTTTTGCAAAACAATACATGCATTTGAACATTACCGTCCTGTGTAGCTAGTTCCAATACTTCCCTGTATGCACCCACTTGGTCCCCCTGCCATAACAGTAATCTCTCCACAATTTGAAGCTAAGTGCGGATGGACACACAAGCTTACATTAAATCACGCTCATATACAGTGTCAAAATGTAAGCTATACCCCATCTAGTGTTCCTAGCCTACTGTCACATAGCCAATATGTATGGGCAAAGCTATATACACGTTTCTTTCCCTGCTGGAAATGTCCACATCAGTCATCAGAAAGTCATATACACCTATTCATGTTAGCTATTGCCCCCTGGGTGACAACTCCAGCACAGTGTATGTGTGTGTAAACCTAACACACAAATGACATGTGTGTAGTTCTACGGATTGTGGAAAAAAAAATAACTATAAATAACCTCTAAACATTATAAAATAATTAACCATCAACACATTAGTATGTGATGTTCAAAAACCCCACAAACACCATCCCATGTTTGCATATGCTACCAACATGCACTCTGAGGGAAGCATTACCAACATAGACATATTCACTGTGGTGTATGCACATGTACAACATGTGCATGTTAAGATCATATACTGTTAAGAACATTATGTGTGTTTAATGTTTCTGCATGTACAAGATGTACAGACACCTGTCATCATGATTACTGACACCAGGCCTGTGGATAACATCTATTATATGTGAAGTGCATGTGTACCATCAAAGTACATCAACATCTGTGATTACACATAGAGACATGTATAAAGAGATAAATAGATTACACATTGCGACATACTCACCCAGCAATATACAGTCGACATATCGTCCCTCCTCAAATTGTGTGAATATTGCCGACTGATGCAGGATATAGGAGTCATGGGTGGACCCTGCAAACCTAGGGACCACATTCAGAATATGTAGATCTGCATCACACACAACCTGAACATTCAGGGAATGGTAGTGTTTGCGGTTGCGGTACGCTACCTCCCTGTCTCTAGGCGGGACCAGGGCAACATGTGTGCAATCAATAGCTCCCATCACGTGTGGTATCCCGGCTAATGCCTCAAAGGCCTGTTGCAGGGTCCACCATTGTTGCCTAGTGTGGGGCATGGCTATGTAATTCCCCACCCGGCTGACCATGGCACGCAGTACTTGGTGGAGACATCGTGAGAATGTGGGGCGGCTCATGCCACCCACTGCGGCCACAGATGACTGGAAACAGCCGGAGGCAAAGAAATGTAAGGCAGCAAGGAGCTTCACTAAACCTGGTATTGCATGGGACCGATCAGTTAGGGGCTCAAGGTCAGGTCTGAGATCCTCATAGAGTCCCCTAATAGCTCTTGTGCTCAGTCGGTAAAGGGAGATGACCTGGTCCTCTCGCATGTCATGGAGCTGGGGCCGGGGCCTGTAGAGGCGTGGCTGCCGAGCCTGCACCTCGGGACGTCGACAGCGCCGTGCACGCACAGCACCTGGTTGGACCGCCCCCACAGCTGCAGGCCTGAGTTGCTGCGGGACTATACCCATGCCCTGTTCCACAGCCCCATCGACACCATCTCCCCTGTCCGGCAACCCCAGCATCTGCCCACTGCACAGGACACATGCAGCAACATATATATGCGCCATAAACTCCTCCCAGCAAACTAAACACAAAATTAAACACTGGCACACACAAAAACCTATCTAAGCTATGTACAACCTTCACACCACAGAGGACTATACACACAAAAGACTATACAATCAACAGTACAAACAGCAACAAAACAATCCAAACATACACCAGCTACAACTCCCTTCCTGTCTCTCAGCAAACACACTCCTACTCTTCTCCAACTATAACCCTCAACCTGGACAAACTCTTCACCTTCAAATATATAGATTGTGTCTTTGCCTAAACGGGCAATGAGCATGCGCAATTGCTCGTAGACGGCAATCCGGTATGGCGCGCATGCGCGACTCTACGCATGGGTGTGGGCACGTGCGTGGTTACACGTACATGCGCATTGCCTCGCACATGCGCAAAACGCACAAAGACGCCCATGCGGCACAACTCGTTACGCGCATGCGTTGTACTACTATATTTTACAGAGCATATGGGTGGTGACGTGTAAAGACACCCATGCGTAAGCCGGCACGCGCACGTCGCAGGAGCGCGACGCACGAGCGCGACGCAGGAGCGCCACGCCTGCACAAATGCGCATGTGCCAAAACTCACGTGGAAAAAAGGTATAAAACGGCCTGACCACGAGGCACACGTTGAGGGTTGTTAGAGGATTTCCAACGACAGACAGAGAGTTGCAGAGACATCCAGACACAGAGCCTAGGCTACACGTAGTCAACAGAAAAGAGTGAGAAAGACTGGTAGAGAATGCAATAGGGATTGAGGCTGTGGTGGGATTACGTCTGAGGAAGGAGAGATAGAGACAGTTAGACAGAGTCTGAGGGATAGAGAGTGTGTTAGGGATACGGCACAGGAGAGAGGGAGTGGTTACCAAAAAAGGTTCCTGTATTATCTCTGTCCCCTTGTTTATTTAAGTCACAGTTCACCATTGTTACAGTGTACTGTCTTCTGACCTGTAGTGTCCTTGGTTTTGTTTTGTTTTGGGCTCTGTCCTGCTGTGTGTAGTAGAGTGTGGGTGTGTTGAGAGTAGCCTTTGCCCAAGATGGAGATGGAGAGGGACAGTGACAGAGAGGATCAGGGTGAGGTGGTGGAGGCTGTGGGCCAGCCAGTTGGTGATGAGTCAACCATGGCACAGGCTAGTCAGGAACAGGCAGGGCCATCTGCTGTGCCACAACAGTCACTTTACATCCAAACGGCCAAAAGAAAAAGGACACCTCTGCCAGCAACACAGAGGAAGAGAGCAGTCAAATTCAGTGACAGGGAAAACCACATACTACTGTCATATGTCATTGACAACTATGATGTATTATTTGGCCGAATGAGCACACGTGCAACTGTGGCAAACAGATTGGCCGTGTGGGAGGATGCGCGTGATGCAATGGCTGAGGTAGGGGGTCATGCACGTGATGTGGATAGTCTCAAAAAAAGATTTTCAGACATCAAAAGAGGTGTCCGTCAGCACATGGTTGCTGAAAAAAAACATGCTATGGGCACAGGTGGCGGTGGACCCTTTATACCCACCCTCACACCCCTCGAACAAGAACTTGCAACACGATTGGGAGATATCTACCTTCGTGGACTGCCTGAGGCCCTTGATACCGCACATCCACATGCAGGTATGTACAACAAATGTGTTTTTCTGTGTCCTGTATAATCAAAACATGTCAAACAGAACACTCATATGCACATATACCCCCATATGAGTCACAAAATCCTCATTATGTACCTATGCTGGTGGAACATGTGTCTGATATATCCCTACATCACCTCTCATGTTGACATGTCTGTGATGAACATTCCTAACTTAGCTCCCAAATACATCCGCATAATATTCTACGATTCTGAGACACCACACACACAGACACATGTAGCTAGACGACAAACACACCTGGGATTGCCATACACTGTATTACAGTCCTGGTCATTTCCAAGGCATGTTCCTATGACAATCCATCAATAAATTGCTGCATGTGCAGCTAAGTGGGTGATAGGTGGTGTATAGATCACATGCGCTACACAATAGGTCACTGAGAGTCACATGGAGTAATGATAAGATAAGGTGACATAGAAATAAGACCCATATTCAGATTCTAAAAAAAAACGTTTTGATTTGTAAAACCAGATTGTATGGTGGGTGCAGGTACACGCATGTACACACATTTGTTGCTCTTCTGAGGAGCAGCATGCTATGGGCAAACATGTGCAATGTGACCATGAACATGCACAAGGGCAACATGTCATGTGTGCATGGGCACAACACACACATGAGGGCCAGACTGAGCTACGTGTTGCGGAAAAACACTTATGGGAGGGCTTCCTGTCTCCGGCATGCCGCACACATGGCCGTAGTCAACCCATCCTGTCTGTGTGTTAGTGGTAGGCATTTGCCTATGCCCCATGCTAATTGAATTAAGCTGACAACCATAACAAGCTTGGCCTGTAATTGAAGTCTGTGAAGAGACCAATATAAATTTAAATACATAGATATGCTGCTGTTGAATTTGAAATCATTCAAATAATTAAATTAACCTCGACAAGTACCGTTTTAAATATGGGATAAATATGTTTATATGACAAAGTATAAGACAATGCAGCTGTAAGGGATCACATTGAATTTGCTCACATAAAGGCTGCAGAGCCATGCTGTCCTACACATAGACATTGTCTAAATGGCCTTGGAAGTATTAAAGTTAAACGTTGAATAACTGCCCATTGTAATTGGGATTAGGAAGGGGGAAAAAGATAGGTGCGGAGACCATCCAAAACGTATTTGCATAATCATATCAATACCGGGAAGAAAAAAAGACTTACAGGAGGTATGGTATGTTTTCGGGACCAATTAAATGTTTTCCTATACCTGTAATGAAGGAAGTGTCCTGAAAGGTATGTATTTTTTTCCAGAGTACGGGGGACAGCCATATTGCAATTAATTTGTGATTGAGCATGTAAACATTAAACTGCCTTGTATCACATAAAAAACTAATGGTGTAAGTTTTCTACGGCTGATCTCCTGCTCCATTGTCTGTATCACACACGTATACATATGTAAATGTTTCAAACATATGTGTCTCTCTTTTTTATTGTTTCCCATGCAGGTGACTACAGAAAAATGGGTGCTGCGGAGGTGGAGGTGGAAGAGGAGGAGGAGGAGGAGGAGGAGGAGGAGGAGGCGGTGGTGGAGGAGGTGGAGCTCAACATCACAGCCCCAATGAGTCTGGGGGAGGCAGAGGCTGCTGTCTCAGGGGGCAGCACAATTGGTGATGATGAGTCCATGGAGCCACACATGCACACCAGGACACCACTGGTAGAAGCCGCAATAGAGGCCACACAACATCCAATGGCAGCCGAAGCTGCACCTGCACCTCTTCCGCAGATGATGATGGGGGAGTTGAGGGCCTATGGTGCATCATCGCATCGCAATGCTGAAGGTGGGTGACCAAGGACTCTCAGAGCCACAACACACACACCATTAGTCTATTGTTGGTGTTTGTGTGGTGGCTGTCCCCACATTAGCTACACACATGTTACATGTTATGATTAAAAATCGGATATGTGTGTGAAAATATGTTTGAAGGGTACATTAACTGATGTTATTGTGTCACCCAGTATAATCGTGTAACGTCAGGTTGATACACACAGATGCAGGCATAAGAGGAATGTGTATGAGGGGCCAGCACGTTCTAACAGCAGAAGGAGATGGCGACATTGGCAAACCTACCTCCTGACTCTCTGCAAACACCCAAATGTATTGGGAACAGCAGAATGCCAAATAACACATTACTTCCATAAGTATCAAAAATATATCAAACTCTGTAACCCTCCTCTGTGTTGTGACTTCACAAATCATACTTTCCACTATATCTGCATTTGCAGGTATCAGATAACATAGCATATGCATATAGCTAAGCAAATGTGTAACATAACCCATAGACAAGGCGTTCCATAGGTGACCCAAACTTATATAAATACAACTGTTGTTGTTTTAAGAGGAACATATTGTAATAACATGTGTAGGGCAACATCAGACATACACTGCAATGCAGAAGTGTAGGACAAACAACATGTCCCTGTACGGAAAGTCAACCAATGCATCAACACAATAAAAATATTATGAGCTGGTGCATCACAGGTGGATTGCGGGATAATGTGTCAGAACTCTGCAAAGGGCACCATGAGCATAAGCAGTTGCCCTGCAATTGCTGTTGCATTTAACCACACAATGATAAGAAAGGGAAATGTTTAGGAATTGGCATATGGATAAGGTTGACCAAACCCCTTTTCCAAAATATGTACTAAATGGACAAAGACTACACACATGGGAATCCTGGACAACACCTACACATGTAGAGGCCTATCATACACACTGTACTCTGAATCCATGACATAGATATATGGGTTCACATACACATAACTTTAACTGCTAAACTGACAAGCTCACGTACAGACGTTACAGAGGCTACTAGTTGATGTAAACAATTGTCAACGTCAAAGGGTGATAATGTGATCCCGATACCTCAGTCCACATAATATAGCTGGACAAATATTTTCATCATACATGAAAACACAAATCACATCCTGAAAGACAAATATTAAACCTGAACCCACAAACGGCCAACATTCAATTTACATCAGCACTGTATATAAACATTTGTGCATGTACATTGACCTAAAAATATAGAGATCAAGAACCAAACCGTACAGTGACTCCTACATTGTCCATTGCAAAATAAATTGAAATAATAGTAGTATTCATCTTATGTAACGATCACAGATGCTATGTAACTGGATTATTAACAGAAACATGCCCATCTCTTCTCCAAGTTTCCCAATTTACAATTGCTCCAGACACATTAAGCAGGCTACATGATGGTTGTGCGCACCCCACAGCGTAAGATGTCGCGTTGTTTCAAAAACTAAAGTTCACTGTCCTCTCCATTATCACATGTCACATCTGCCTGATCATACCCATTATTTCCCTGTAGAATGTCCCTCAGTTCCCACACTCTTGCTCATGTTCATAACATGGCATCCTACACACCACACCTACCCTACAACAAACAGAACAATGGCAGATGTATTACCCCTCACGGCCAAATAATATCTAAATCTCTTCATTAACCTGTCCCCTCACCAACACATTCTGTCCATGCACCAACATGACCTCACTAACATTTCCTGTGTACGTCCGCAGATAATCTGCTATAGTCCTTGCACGAGGCAAAACTAAAAATTAGCTAACACATCCATCTTCATTATTACACATAGCCACCTCTGGAATACAAAATATAAAGAAATCATCACATACAGAGTCATGTGCTGTGACAAACCCCAGCCCAGGCCACACTTACATCACCAGCACACGGTCCAGATCAGGGCTGAGTCACCCCCATGAGGCTACAGCCAGTGCAAGCAACTCAAGGAGAGTATGGAGACCTAGGCAGCCACAACTGACAGTTGAATTCATACCATCACCAAACAGCTCATGTTCAGTACTAGCACTTATCCTGCAAGACCCATTAGTCAGACATGGCCCTGCATTGCTCAGCACATCACAGGTACAATACCCACACTGGGCATTAACGGTCCTGAGACACCACAAGAGGCACCTTACGCCCTAGAGCCCTACCCAAAGCACATCTCATGTGCTAACCCACCACACACCACAGACCCATACACGTCACATCCGGACCCCCACACCACATTGGCAATGTTGCTGTCTCAGACACTGCAATGTGCTTATCATCGCTCATACAGTGGTAGCTGCCTGTAGTGTCCCAGGGCGTGATGTGGGGGAGCTCTGTCGGCAGAGACCCTCTGTAGGGACATACAACACAGAAGGGGAACATGGTCTGCATTGCTTTACAATGCCGCCAATGGGCCTATTGAAACGCTATCCATCACAGCCTTGTGTCCCACACAATCATGTGCATCATTTTCCATGAGCCCCTGTGGCCTGAACAGAGAGGTAGGATATACACACTCGCTCTACATATCTGTTAGTTTTTGCAGATAGGATAAGGGTACACAGAGGGTCCAGCAGGACTATATATTCCTCCATTGCTGGTGCATCTGTGTCATTAGGCAGGTATTGAATACATTAAAGAGAGGATGCCACATATACATGTATCTTGCAGGTTGTCCCTGTGAACCAGCGGCCTATGTGATGAAACATATGTGATCATTGTATTGTTTGGCCCTCTCTACAACCCAAACACATAAGCAGAAAGGATGGCCAAAATAAGACCATAACATGTCTAACAGTAGACCAAACTCAGCTAATACACCTCATGCCGAGAGACAGCCAATACATACTCTGCCAACTGTGCACACCACTGTCCTTCGCCAGGTTCTATAAATAGCTGTGTGTTACGTAGCATGCCGCATCCCCTTATTGGCCCTAATGTCGTTAGACGTCAGATGGGCCCCTCTGTTGCTCCCGCTGCTCTGCTGAAACTGACCATTTTTTCTGCACAACACATTATATGCTCCCCAAACCCTCCTCTGTGTATCATTGATGGTGCATATGTATCACTCAGGTTTTCACATATGTGCAGCAGAGGGACACATGTGCAGGTGAGGTGTGTTTTCTCTGCCCTTAACTAACATCACACTGATTCATTCACAAACACTTGTTATGTGGCAGGAATTGTGTGTATCCCTCGACCTGTGTTCCCAATTGTGATGGATTAGGTACACCTTCCTGTGTTAAACACTGCTGTTGTCCATCTGATTTATTTGTGTCTAGTGCATGCTGCACGTCTTCGACACGATGCATATGTGATAGCTCTCATAGTCCAATCCTGTTGCGTCAACAGTAGTATGTGGGTATGTCTCCACAGCCTGTAAATTGCTGTGATGGCATCCCAGATCTACGTGGTGGAATGTGCCCTGTGGGTTAGTCTGCTATTTACTACTGGGGTCATGATGTTTATTGTCACTATCCATGTGTGTAAGGTGGTCTGCCCTATCACATCAGCAATCGTATGGGATGTGCATTACATGTTTGTGTATGGTGCCAGAGTAGTGGAGATGTATCTGATATACCACCCTGTATCCCATGCACAGGCACTAGACGCATGCTGGACCGTATTCGCCTTGCAGTGGAGCAGAACACCAGGGAGGTGTGTGCTGAGCAGCGGCAATTGCGTGAAGTTGTCCAAAATATGCCGGTACAACGTATATCTGAGGCCCTGGAGGGAATGCTAGAGGTTATGCAACGATGTGCACCTGCACCACCACCAGCACGGGTTCCACAGGAGGGTCGTGCATGGGGGAGGAGAGGTTTGGGGGGCCGACGTGTCAGGTGTGGGCGTCCACGTCGCCAATAATGGAAAAACATAGTTTGCTGTATCATTACACTGTAATATATCCTTCTATGTGGCTATGCTCATTTTGATAAAAGATATTTTCAGTTTAACGTAACTCAGAGTTGTTTGTTATGTGTCACATGTGACACATCTGACATAAGCAAATCATATGTAGTGTGTGTGTGAGTTAAATCTTGTTTAATGTAAACTCCAAAACATATACATATATATGTTTATATGCCGTCCTAACTTTGAGGGTACAGCTGCAACAATAAAACGTTTTCTAAACATACATACAGTGTGTGTGTGCAATGAGTGTCCAGGTTGTCACATTTATATCATGGAGTTAGGGGGTGGGACCCCTATATGAGCCACACACAGGTGATACAGTGCTGGGTGCATTACATGACCCACACACAGGTCCTGAACGACAACGACTTTGCAAAATACAGCTACACTTGTCATGCTACACACATATGTAATGTGTCATGTGCAACATGTTTAGCCACAGCCCTGAGGCTGCAGTGACACAGTCTGCACAGACATCCATGTTGTCACAGGGTGACTATTATGTAAATGGCTCATTTACTTGACATACTCATCACCGTGTGAAATCCATCATATAATACACATTGGTGGCATATGTGTGACCCATGCCCTTGACCACATCATGAATCACCTGCCTCCCACCCCACTCTAGGGATGCCTGTTTCAGAGGCATACATCGTTCCAAAGCCTATGTTGGAGACTCAAATATGTGCAGACCTCTGTTTCACCTAGGACCTTACCTGTGCCATGTACAGCATTGGGAAAGGTGCAACGTTGCAACAGTTAATGGATAATCATAGTTTAACACACCTACACACATGGTATTTTAGAACACCATAATATCTGGCCAATGCTATCATCAGACACATGTTTACCCAACAGAAATATATGTGCCCACACACATATCCAATGCTGACATCCTCACACATAGACTAGGTGAGACACATGACCCATACAGCTGTTTTCAAAAAATATATTTACTATGTTAGAAAAATATGAGTACCAGAAACTATTTACAAATTTTGGAAAGGGCAATATACCATAACCCTCCCACCGCCCAAACCATCCTCCCCGCCCCGCCAAATCCCACCCACACCTAGTTAACACACACACAAAAATACAAAATCACACATGGGTCCCACCCTCCCCCAGCATGCCCAGAGATGGAGGACAGGGCATCACAGGGCACATGTTGTGACGTTTCAGGTGCAATTACTGGCGCCAGTGACGCCATTGAGGGGGTGGTTGCCGACATGGAAGATGTGCCACCTCGGCAACCACCCTCTCAATCACGGTGGCCAGCCACTGCTGTGAATGACACAGCTGGTGTATCCGTTGCTCCAGTCCATCCAAGGCCGCAGACAGGTGCTCCACGCATCTGCCACCACACACACACATGGTACATGTTGTCTGTGTGGTGGCATCTGCGTAGGACATGTGTGTGGCCCTGGATGGTGGAGGCAACTGTTGTGGCTGGGGGGGACCGCTCAGTGGCCTGTGATGCCCTGTCCTCCATGTCACTTTCCCACACACCATCTGGGAAACACTCCCCCCCTGAGCCCTCTCCAACTTCCCCCCCCTCAACATCACCTGCACCCTCTCCCAACGCAGGCTCCCCCCCAGACAACCCTTCCAAAAGCCCATTCTGGCCCTCTGGTGTCCTATCTTGCGGGGATGCAGGTGTTTGCGCCTCCACCACCAACACCTCCTCCTCCTCCTCCTCCTCCTCCTCCGCCTCCGGCTCCTCCTCCTCCTCCTCCTCCTCCTCCGCCTCCTGCTCCTCCTCCTCCTCCTCCTCCTTCTCCGCCTCCGCCTCCTCCTCCTCCTCGTCCGTGGTGTCCAGAACCACCACCTCTGCATCATGTGGTGTAGGTGTTCTTCTGAAAAGATGTGCAGAGGTGGTGGCCCCATCCTCATTGATATCACCATCTGTGAAACATAACAGTCATCAGCACGTATGTATGTCAAACATATAGCACTTGCAGATAGGTGGGCAAATCACAGGCATCTGACATAAGGGAACATTGGTTACAGATACGTCACTTTCTGAGTATTGTACATCACCCTATTGTTAGTTCTCACCCAAGAGGTGCTGGAGGTAGGTTGCATGGTGGAGACGCAGCTCCCTGCCTTTCTTCAGGAGATCCTCAATCTGTAGATAAGCAAGGAAAAGGTAAGGGCATCAGTGACTGGTCACCTTTTTCTACTTGTGGGACTTTCCCCCCCCCCCCCCAATCATTGTGCATAGAGTCTTAATGCTTCTGCCACACTGCTGGGTGTGTGTGTCTCTCTTGTCCAGCATAGTTAATCCCCTATCAGTAGGCATTCCCATGGGCAAAAGGCATATGTAAATGACATGTGTTTACTGCTGGTGGCAAGGGAGCATGTGCGTCACAGCTGACACGCATAACTTGTGACGGTGTATGGGAGCATCCCACGTTGTGAATGCGCTGCCCTCACCCCTGTCAAACATGTCTCTCACCAGTCACGTATACAGCTTACACAGGGACCAACAATGAGACACATAGTGGGAGAGTGACACGGACAGAGAGAGCCCCCCCCCCCAAGGGGGGTTGGGTGGGTTTTGACCTCCTGAAGCTGCTGTTCCAGCAGTAAACCTCAGACAGGGATTTAGCTATGCTGTCTTCAGATTCACACAACACATGGGCAAACATCTGGCAACACCGTCTTTTTAAATGCTAATGTGTTTCGACACGTGTGGTGGATGGACTGTGGCTGGCCTCCTTTTTCACCACATATCTCTATAGCATCCTGTGTGTGTGGCAGCTAGACGTGGGTGACATATTTTGGGTGTGTGGCAAAACAGCCAGACCAACCGGGGCATGCCTGGAGGTGCCTTCCAGCAAACCTACATGGAGCCTGAGTGGAAGACTACGGATGTTTTTTGCATATTCATATCTCATAATGGCCTTTTGACAGCTAGGGGTGGTCTTACAACGTAACATGCACCTTTTAGGATCATGGTTCACGTTTGTGGGTGTGTTGGCTAAGTTCATCTGTGTACATTGTGGCATTCAGGTTGAGAAAAGACACACATCACAAAGGACAATAACACACGTGTGTCACTACAATAGCTGATGTTTTGCCTGAACAGCCACAGTGACATGCTTGATGTGTGAAACAGCTTGACTTGGAAAAAGGCATATTGCACAGGCAACATCACCGCACACATGCACATCATTTAGCTTATGATGTGATCATAACGCTACAACTGTTTTATTTTTCTAAGCATCCTGTGTTGTCATCAATTTACACACACATGGCAGGCCTACATCCCTTTTTTCCTAACAATGTGTTTAGTGGTCATACTACCCATCTTAATTTGTTCCATTGTGTGTGCACATGTTTGCGCTGACACCTGTACCCTGTGTATTTGGCACCCTCCGCACATCCTGGTACTACCCTGTCCCCCACTTGCATGACCTTGACACAACATGCCACAGGTTGTTGCAACATGATGATGTCCATGATAGTCACAGTTAGGCAGCATGTGATGTGTCCCACACATCAATGTTCATATGCTCTGTATACATCCCAGTATTCACCCCCAATGGCAACCTGATCTGCCATCAATCATAGGCTGTGTTTATTTAGATTAAACATTGTGTGGGTGGTCCTACTGAGCTTGGCAGGGGAAAGAAACCTTAACTTTCATCTTTGACAGGGCCCACGATATGTATGTTTGGACCACTAGTTCCATTGTGTGAGTTGTGTCTTATGGGGAACCTGGTTGCTCTGTGCAAATTACATTGGACACAGTTGCTCACACCCAAATGTGGGGGAGGGGGGGGGAATTAATCCTCAGTGGTCTATGTTATGTTGTTATCCTCATGTGACCTGGCTCAGCTTGCCTGACAGCATGTGTTTACTAACAGCAATAGCACCAGGGGACATAATAACATAACAGGTATTTGCTACAATGCTTAATTAAATGGTGTTGTATGTGTGTTCTCCAGCCACAACAGTTGCATGTATCATTGAAACACCATCTGTGATCTGAATGTGTCTGCTGGTGTTGAGGTTATATTAGGTGGCAAGGTGTTGGTCCTGTGTATTTTTGACGGTATGGGGACATGGTAATGCTACAGGTATTTGCTAACACATGTCATGGCTCATGGGGATGGGGTGCATATACGCACATTAACCTCTGCAGCTAGCATATCATCCGGGAACATCACACACATGTGTGCTGAGATGTTATTCTCACAGACTATGGTGTAGTTGCAACGTACCTGCCATGAATTAAACCACCTTAGCTTATGAACATACACACCCAGAACAAATGTTGATCTTGCCCCCTGTGGGTTGGGGGTCCTACCACAGATCATCAGCTGCATACACCTTTGAAGAAGGGTCACTAACACGACCCATTACGCAGCTCACAGAACTCCTGGGGATAGGGAGAATGCATATAACGTGTTAGTCACAAACAACCATATCCCCATGGTGTCAAATGGGCCACTGGGATGTGCGTCCTTGACTCCAGGTGATATGGAGGACATTTCAATACGTATATTGAATCACAACCGTATCCCCATGGTGCCAGATGGGCCACTGCGATGGCCCTCCTCGACTCCAGGGGATAGGGTGCAAAAAGCAACTTGTTATGTAACACACAACCGTATCCCCATGGTGCCAGATGGGCCACTGCGATGGCCCTCCTGGACTCCAGGGGATAGGGTGCACAAAGCAACGTGTTAGGTAACACACAACCGTATCCCCATGGTGCCAGATGGGCCACTGCGATGGCCCTCCTCGACTCCAGGGGATAGGGGGCAAAAAGCAAACTGTTAGGTAACACACAACCATATCCCCATGGTGCCAGATGGGCCACTGCGATGGCCCTCCTCGACTCCAGGGGATAGGGGGCAAAAAGCATACTGTTAGGTGACACACAACCCTATTCCCATGGTGCCAGATGGGCCACTGCGAAGCCCTCCTGGACTCCAGGGGATAGGGGGCAATAAGAAGACTGTAGGGTGACACACACAACCATATCCCCATGTTGCCAGATGGGCCACTGCGATGGAACTCCTCGACTCCAGGGGATAGGGTGTATGTCTTAACTTTGCATATGCACACACAAGCATTACCCCAGGGTGATTGTTAGCCTACTGGGAGGATCTGTTTGGACACCTGCACATTGGAGGATGTTTTTCAATGTCTGACAGCACACACAGACCAATAGCACAAGGATGACAGCAAGCCCACTGTGATGTCTCTCTGTCCTCCTGGTGTTAGGGTGGATGTGTGACAGTGGGTGGGCACACACAAGCAATTACCCCAGGGTGATTGTTAGCCTACTGGGAGGATCTGTTTGGACCCCTGAACATTTGTGAGGATTATTTAAATTTCTGACAGCACACACAGACCAATAGCACAAGGATGACAGCAAGCCCACTGTGATGGTCTCTCTGTCCTCCTGGTGTTAGGTGGATGTGTGACAGTGGGTGGGCACACACAGCATTACCCCAGGGTGATTGTTAGCCTACTGGGAGGATCTGTCTGGACCCCTGGACATTGGGAGGATTTTTTCAATGTCTGACAGCACACACAGACCAATAGCACAAGGATGACAGCAAGCCCACTGTGATGGTCTCTCTGTCCTCCTGGTGTTAGGGTGGAAGTGTGACAGTGGGTGGGCACACACAAGCATTACCCCAGGGTGATTGTTAGCCTACTGGGGAGGATCTGTCTGGACCCCTGGACATTGGGAGGAATTTTTCAATGTCTGACAGCACACACAGACCAATAGCACAAGGATGACAGCAAGCCCACTGTGATGGTCTCTCTGTCCTCCTGGTGTTAGGGTGGATGTGTGGACAGTTGGTGGGCACACACAAGCATTACCCCAGGGTGATTTGTAGGCCTACTGGGAGGATCTGTCTGGACCCCTGGACATGTGAGGATTTTTTCAATGTCTGACAGCACACACAGACCAATAGCACAAGGATGACAGCAAGCCCACTGTGATGGTCTCTCTGGTCCTCCTGTGGTGTTAGGGTGGATGTGTGACAGTGGGTGGGCACACACAAGCATTACCCCAGGGTGATTGTTAGCCTACTGGGAGGATCTGTTTGGACCCCTGAACATTGTGAGGATTATTTAAATGTCTGACAGCACACACAGGACCAATAGCACAAGGATGACAGCAAGCCCACTGTGATGGTCTCTCTGTCCCTCCTGGTGTTAGGGTGGATGTGTGACAGTGGGTGGCCACACACAAGCATTACCCCAGGGTGATTTGATAGGGCTAATGGGAGGATCTGTCTGGACCCCTGGACATTGGGAGGACTTTTTTCAATGTCTGACAGCACACACAGACCAATAGCACAAGGATGACAGCAAGCCCACTGTGATGTCGTCTCTGTCCTCCTGGTGTTAGGGTGGATGTGTGACAGTGGGTGGGCACACACAAGCATTACCCCAGGGTGATTGTTAGCCTACTGGGAGGATCTGTCTGGACCCCTGGACATTGGGTGGTTTTTTTCAATTGTCTGACAGCACACACAGACCAATAGCACAAGGATGACAGCAAGCCCACTGTGATGGTCCTCTCTGTCCTCCTGGTGTTAGGGTGGATGTGTGACAGTGGGTGGGCACACACAAGCATTACCCCAGGGTGATTGTTAGCCTACTGGGAGGATCTGTCTGAACCCCTGGACATTGGGAGGATTTTTTCAATGTCTGACAGCACACACAGACCAATAGCACAAGGATGACAGCAAGCCCACTGTGATGGTCTCTCTGTCCTCCTGGTGTTAGGGGTGGATGTGTGACAGTGGGTGGGCACACACAAGCATTACCCCAGGGTGATTGTTAGCCTACTGGGAGGATCTGTCTGGACCCCTGAACATTGGGAGGATGTTTTCATGTCTGACAGCACACACAACCAATAGCACAAGGATGACAGCAAGCCCCACTGTGATGGTCTCTCTGTCCTCCTGGTGTTAGGGTGGATGTGTGACAGTGGGTGGGCACACACAAGCATTACCCCAGGGTGATTGTTAGCCTACTGGGAGGATCTGTCTGGACCCCTGGACATTGGGAGGACTTTTTTCAATGTCTGACAGCACACACAGACCAATAGCACAAGGATGACAGCAAGCCCACTGTGATGGTCTCTCTGGTCCTCCTGGTGTTAGGGTGGATGTGTGACAGTGGGTGGGCACACACAAGCATTACCCCAGGGTGATTGTTAGCCTACTGGAGGATCTGTCTGGACCCCTGGACATTGGGAGGATTTTTTCAATGTCTGACAGCACACACAGACCAATAGCACAAGGATGACAGCAAGCCACTGTGATGGTTCTCTCTGTCCTCCTGTGTTAGGGTGGATGTGTGACAGTGGGTGGGCACACACAAGCATACCCCAGGGTGATTGTTATCTACTGGGAGGATCTGTCTGGACCCCTGGACATTGGGAGGATTTTTTCAATGTCTGACAGCACACACAGACCAATAGCACAAGGATGACAGCAAGCCCACTGTGATGGTCTCTCTGTCCTCCTGGTGTTAGGGTGGATGTGTGACAGTGTGTGGGCACACACAAGGCATTACCCCAGGGTGATTGTTAGCCTACTGGGAGGATCTGTCTGGACCCCTGGGACATTGGGAGGATTTTTCAATGTCTGACAGCACACACAGACCAATAGCACAAGGATGACAGCAAGCCCACTGTGATGGTCTCTCTGTCCTCCTGGTGTTAGGGTGGATGTGTGACAGTGGGTGGGCACACACAAGCATTACCCCAGGGTGATTGATAGCCCTAATGGGAGGATCTGTCTGGACCCCTGGAAAATGGGAGGATTTTTTCAATGTCTGACAGCACAACACAGACCAATTAGCACAAGGACGACGCAAGCCCCACTGTGATGGCCTCTCTGTCCTCCTGGTGTTAGGGTGGATGTGTGACAGTGGGTGGGCACACACAAGCATTACCCCAGGGTGATTGTTTAGCCTACTGGGAGGATCTGTTTGGACCCCTGAACATTGTGAGGATTATTTCAATGTTCTGACAGCACACACAGACCAATAGCCACAAGGATGACAGCAGCCCACTGTGTGATGGTCTCTCTGTCCTCCTGGTGTTAGGGTGGATGTGTGACAGTGGGTGGGCACACACAAGCATTACCCCAGGGTGATTGTTAGCCTACTGGGAGGATCTGTCTGGACCCCTGGACATTGGGAGGATTTTTCATGTCTGGCAGCACACACAGACCAATAGCACAAGGATGACAGCAAGCCCACTGTGATGGTCTCTCTGTCCTCCTGGTGTTAGGGTGGATGTGTGACAGTGGGTGGGCACACACAAGCATTACCCCAGGGTGATTGTTAGCCTACTGGGAGGATATGTTTGGACCCCTGGACATTGGGAGGATTTGTTTCAATGTCTGACAGCACACACAGACCAATAGCACAAGGATGACAGCAAGCCCACTGTGATGGTCTCTCTGTCCTCCTGGTGTTAGGGTGGATGTGTGACAGGGTGTGGGCACACACAAGCATTACCCAGGGTGATTGTTAGCCTACTGGGAGGATCTGTCTGAACCCCTGGACATTGGGAGGATGTTTTCAATGTCTGACAGCACACACATACCAATAGCACAAGGATGACAGCAAGCCCACTGTGATGGTCTCTCTGTCCTCCTGGTGTTAGGGTGGATGTGTGACAGTGGGTGGGCACACACAAGCATTACCCCAGGGTGATTGTTATCCTACTGGGAGGATCTGTCTGGACCCCTGGACATTGGGAGGATTATTTCAATGTCTGACAGCACACACAGACCAATAGCACAAGGATGACAGCAAGCCCACTGTGATGGTCTCTCTGTCCTCCTGGTGTTAGGGTGGATGTGTGACAGTGGGTGGGCACACACAAGCATTACCCCAGGGTGATTTATAGCCTAATGGGAGGATCTGTCTGGACCCCTGGACATTGGGAGACTTTTTCAATGTCTGACAGCACACACAGACCAATAGCACAAGGATGACAGCAAGCCCACTGTGATGGTCTCTCTGTCCTCCTGGTGTTAGGGTGGATGTGTGACAGGGGTGGGCACACACAAGCCTTACCCAGGGTGATTGTTAGCCTACTGGGAGGATCTGTCTGGACCCCTGGACATTGGGAGGATTTTTTCAATGTCTGACAGCACACACAGACCAATAGCACAAGGATGACAGCAAGCCCACTGTGATGGTCTCTCTGTCCTCCTGGTGTTAGGGTGGATGTGTGACAGTGGGTGGGCACACACAAGCATTACCCCAGGGTGATTATAGCCTACTGGGAGGATCTGTCTGGACCCCTGGACATTGGGAGGATTTTTTTCAATGTCTGACAAGCACACACAGACCAACTAGCACAAGGATGACAGCAAGCCCCACTGTGATTGGTCTTCTCTCGCCTCCTGGGTTGTTAGGGTCGGATGTGTGTGACAAGTGGGGTGGGCAAACCAAGGAATTACACAAGGGTGATTGTATAGCCTTAATGGGAGCGATCTGTCTGGACCCCATGGTAACAGTGGGAGGAATTTTTGAATGTCTGACAGCACACACAGACAACAACTAGCACAAGGATGGACAAGCAAAGCCCCACTGTGATTGGTTCTCGCTGTTCCTCCTGGTTGTTTAGGGTGGATGTGTGGAAAAGGGGTGGGCACACAACAAGCTATTACCCCAGGTAGTGGATTGTTAAGCCTTACTGGGGAGGATCTTGTCTGGACACCATGGCCCATGGGGAGGGAACTTTTCAAATGTCTGGACAGCACCACACAGTGACAACAGATAGCACAAGGATGGACAGCAAGCCCACTG